>JANAVB010020599.1:12678455-12830874 GCA_029216955.1 Iris pallida | reverse complement strand
ACTTATTATTTGCTAATTTCTTATAGTTTGGTTTTAGGTTTGGACTATCTCCATTTGTCTTAAATGAAAGAGAAAAGCAAATCCAACCTAAAACAACTAGCAAACCAAATACAAAAAAAAAAAACCTACACTTAAGAGATATAGCTTTCAATTTTATTATATAACCATCTTGTACGAAATATTTTCGATCAAAATACCAATATTATTACTTGGTTGTTGTATATATAACTGAACATAAAATATCAAGATATACTAAATAGTTTTTATTTTAGGCATGAATGGATTAGTTTGACATGTTTATCTTTTTACCATGTCAACTATATTATTTTTTGTTTTTTTACAAAAATAGGTGATAGTTTTTATGGTTAATATGACGTGTTACTTTTACATTCATTAGACAAAAGGCCTATAAATAACTATAATGACCCTCCATTTCCATATATAACCTTCTAATCTACCATTCACATGTACTGTTAATATTTTCAATGGTAACAAAAGCGTTCTTCTTTTTTTGGTGATGGCTTTTGCAACATCTCTAGGCGTTGCTAATGGATCTCGACACATTAAAAATCTATTGATGGGAAGCACCAAGAGATCGGCACTAATCATTGGAAGAGGTCAAGCGTGAAGCCCCTGGCGGTCCAGACCCGATACATCATCTTGTGGCACCCACCAAGCCTGAAGCCCGTCGATGCTAATAAATATGGAAAATCAAGTGTGAATCCCCTGGAGGCCCGGACCCGATACACCATCGTGCAACAACCACAATGCTTGAAATACTCATAAATGCCAATGGAAATGGAACATCAAGCATGAAGTCCCTGGGGGGCCAGACCCGATACACCATCATGCATCACCTACTAAGCCTGAAGCACTCGTCAATGCTAATGATTAGAAATCAAGCGTGAAGCCCCTGGGGGCCCAGACCCGATACACCATACAACATCACCCAACAAGCTAGAAGCATTCACCGATGCTAACGGATTTGGAGAGATCAAGCGAATATACTATCACACGATACCCTCAAGCGTGAAGTAGTCATCAAACCTTATGGACAATGAATTTAAAGAAATTGACCATGAAGTCCCTTCATGTCTAAAACTAATAATATCCAGTGCCATCCACCAATTAGGCCAAAATGTGGAGTCAATTTTATCGTTGGAACAATATATATATATAATATATTATATATATATATATATATATTATATATTTTATATTTTTCAACAATGGCTAGAGCCTTCATTGAAACCGAAAATGATAGGATGGAACCAGGAGATAGCCCAAGTTTCTACATAGTGAGGGTGAACCGCATAACGGACATCCTGACGCGAATCGTCATAAACCGATTTTTTTTTTCTCTTCTTTTTTTTTTAGAAAATAGAAACCTTCATTCGAAATACAATCACGAAAGTTTGGACTGCTGTTCAAAATTCAAAATAAACGGCAGTAACGGCAACTAACGGGGTGGGGCTCGAGGCCCGAGGGGGGACCACGTCACCTGGGGGGTGTGGTCTGGCGCTCTGCCCAAGGGGCGAGCGTGGGGGGGTGAGCGGGCGCTCTGCCCAAGGGGCGAGCGCGCGGCTCGAGGATCCTCCTCCGACCGGCGGTGGAGGCTGGGGCGCATCGGCGGGCCAACCGGCGAAGGAGGCTTGGGCCGGGTTGTTCCGACGGATCTAGGGAAGGGTGGTGGTGCCGTCGAGGACAGGCGAGAGGACCGCCTATGTCTGCCGAAAGGTGGGCGACGGACGGGGAGAGCGTGGAGGGAGAAGAGGCTGAGGGAGGGAGAGAGCGTGGAGGGGGCGTGGAGGGCCAGTAGGCGGGACTCCGGCAAGGTAGTCGGGGATGGAGATCCTAGGAGGGAGGAGGGGAGGGTGGGCGCGGGGGCTGAGGCACGACCGGCGTCCACCGGATCGGGGGGAAGGGGAGAAGAGACAGGGGGAAGGAGCGGAGTGCGCGGCCGCCGGAGATGGGGGAGCGACGAACACGCGACCGGAGAGGAGGGGTAGGGGGTTGTGCCGCCGGAAGGAGATGGGCGGCAGACAGAAGCCTACCACCGCCTGCGAGGGGGCTCCTCCAGCATTAGGCGGAGGGAACGCCTTAGATCACCGGAGGGAGTGGGGTAGGACATGGGCGGCGCCGTGGGCGTCACCACCGGCGGGGCGGCTGTCCTATGTGCCTGTGCAGCCACCGAGTCCCACGACGGGGAGGCTTCCGACGAAAGGGGGGGCAACGGAGAGGGTGTGGAGGTCGGGACCGATCTGGGGCCGCCGACGCTGGAAGGCCACTGGAGCGAGAGGAAAGCGGCCGCCGGGGGCGGGGGCGCCGCTGCTGCTGGAGGGGATGTCGGCCACGACAGGGGTGCGGCGAGAGGAAGGGGCGCCGGGGGCGGGGTGGACGCCGTGAGGGGAGGCGCTTCTGCCGGCCGGGGAGGAGGCGCAACCGACGGATGGGCGGTTTGGACAACGGGGAGAGCCGTGGCGGCGACGGGCGAGACCGTCGGGGAGCCCATCAATATATATATATATATATATATATATATATATATATATATATATATAATTTGTAAGTTATGATATAAATCAAGATTGTCATGGACACTGAAATGTACCACTTCTTCTACTATTATCCAGTATGATATAAAAACTCAACTACAGCTTAAATATCATTCCTACGATTTCAATTTCCATAAAATATTTTACCAATCAAAATATCATAATTATTATTGCATGGCTATGAATATGTAACAGAACCTTCAATTATCAAAAGTATTTAAAAGATTTTTTCCATTATTCATCGCTAACCAATCACTTCAATATGTTTGTTTTTTAGCGACACCATGACTGACGTTAAATTAGGTGCTATTTTTTGTGACAAAATTATGTGTTACTTCATGTTTTTGGTTAAAAATTACATGTGATATACAATTTTGACATCGATAAAACTAAAAAAAGTGTAAATTTAACAATGCACATAATTAAATTTTGGTACACCATTTAAGATACTAGTAGTAAGTATCATAGCATTTTGGAGGTTGAGAAAAGTGTTTTAATTTCGTCTTATGATGGTGTTAGTACTAACTTGACACGAATGAATTACTTTGACATTTATTTTACTACCCATTCTCCAAATTACGTGTTATTTTTTGGTTTCAAAGTAACATTTTACTTCTTTTTTGTTACAAAATTAAATTAAGTGTTACTTTAACATGCAATTTTTTAAAGTAATGTTAATTTATTTGACATGCACTACTAATACAAAACACGTATAAATCGTTTTAGTGACCCCCTTCGATTCTCACATAACATTTTCTAATTAATCTATTACTAGTAGTGTAGCCTTTGAATTGGAAACCAAATTTGTCCCTCTGTTTGCATGGTAATGGTGATGGTTTTTGATGTCAGCATTGCTAATGGATCCGACCCATCAAGATTATTAATGACATATTACTAGCCAGATTATGGCTCACAAGCATATGACAAACAATAATAGTTTGGAGAGATCAAAGGTCGATTCTGTCACGCCCCAGAACCAGAATACTGGAAAGTAGAGATGAAACAAAGCCAGCTATATATATCAGAGTACGCTAGTACCCCATTATACGATTACGGCTGTCTAGAAGACAAATGGGATGACTCTAGCATGCCACTGATGACTCCAAAGGTCAGCCAAGTCATACCTCAATCCAGACAACACAAGAAGCAATAAAAAGTAAATTACATATAAGATGGGTAAGACGTCCCAACACCAATGCATATATAATCATGAGAGATGACATAATAAAAGAAACACAACTGAATATACCAAAGGTACATAAATATACAACTAGCCACGGTCAAGAATATACATTCATGTCGTCTATAGACCGAGGGAACAAAATCCAGATACAAGGACTAAAACATGTGTGGACACACACAAAAAGAAGAAGAAATGCTGTCTTTTCCTTACTGGCACAAGGCACCACAAATCGAGTACGCCTGAGAGATCCTGCGCTGAGGATCCCCGAGTAAAAAAATTCTAGGGAATGGGACGATGGAGATCGAGCGGCAGTTTCTCATTTACTATGTTGACACTCTGATTACAAAAGTGGAAGAAAACCTAAGAAAATTGCTAACTCTCGGCTCACTAGCAAGAAGTGTAGCAATTTGGCTCTGGAAAATGCTCTCCGTTCTGTGTTTTGAAGAGGGATGAGACCCCTTTTTATAATAGTTTCTGAGCTGGAACGATGTTATGCGCCCACATGAGGAAAACACACTGGTTTTCATGTGGGCGCATAGTATTGCCTTGGGCGCATAGGGTGTAGGCGCATGTAGGCTGCGATATCGTCGGTTGGTCGTGGTGTTGACGTGGCCGCTTGCTTCGGTGCATGACTGCTCGTGGAGACTGACGTGGCCATACGCATTGCTGCACGTTTTGATCATGGCTTTGACCGAGTCAGGCTTGGGTACATAGCCCTATTTCAGGCTATGCGCCCTCCATCTGGAGAGCTTGTCTTGGGTGCATAGGGCTTCATCGGGTGGCTTGGGCGCATGGAGCTTCACAGGATGACTTAGGCGCATAGAGCTTCACAGGAAGACTTGGGCGCATATGTCTTCATTGGCTTGGGCGCATATGCTCTCATTGGCTTAGGCATATAAGGCTTCATTGCTAAAATTTTCATGCTTCTCCAAGACCCCCTTCAAATTTTTTGATACTTGAACAAGTTCGAAATACTTTAAAATAAGCATGGACCGTCTACTCAGTGGGCGCATAGCGTTTGGCCAGCCTGTCCGAGAGATGACTGTTGAGATCTTCCTCAAAAATCTGAACTGACAGATTCATCGGAGTAGAATTTGAAGAGGTCCATCCTTCGTACGTCGTCCACGTCAGCAAGTGGCAATCGCATAGTATGCAAGAGGCTGGATCTTCACGTGGGCACATAGGCTACGGTGGGCGCATAGCGCACAATGGGCGCATAGGCGCATTGGAAATAGTGGGAGCATAGGAAGTGGCCCATGCCTATAAATAGACTCTGAAGGAGAGAGAAAGTTCATTATTCTCCTCTCTTGGAACTTTCAAGAAGACTCTTCATCTTTATTCTTTAAGAACCATGTCTTCCAAGGTTGCCAAGAGATCTGTGAAGGGCAAGGGGCCTGCACCTAGCGGCTCTCCTCCTACGACAGCGTCCTCACCAGCCCAAGACCCGATTCAGGGTGAGGCCATACCTCAAAAAACAAAGTCTCGAGCGTTAATTTGTAATGCTCAGACTTTTCTTCTGCTTGGGCACATGTGCCTAAGGCAACATACTTCTGTGAGCATTCTTATGCACCCACAGAAGTCATGTGCCAATACTGTGGTGTGCTATGCGCCCATATGTTGCCTTGTTATGCGCCCATATACTGTTTGCATGTTATGTGCCCATGTACTGCTGTAAGTTATGTGCCCACATGTTTGTTTTGGGCGCATATCCCTTTGGGCGCATAAGAGCCCTTAAGTACTTAGTTTTTCCTGCGGATTATGAGTCTAACTTTCTCTTCTGTCCTTGCAGTAAACATGTTTGTCTCGGAGCTTGGCGGCATCCTTTTCGGTTCTACTGCCATATTCCTGGCACGTGCCTTATAACCAACATTGTCAGCAATGGTCAGGCCAAGATCAGTCATGACCAACCTACGGAATGGACGATCGCCATAATTGAACAGGACAAAACCTTTCTGAAGCAGATGATTAATAATGAGAAGCTTGGACGGTCATGACGTTGGAAGAAGCTGTACTTCCTATTCGGTGACAGCGTAGGATTCGAGGATGATGCGACGATATGTCTAGAAGATCCTTTGGTAGTTACGTTAAATGACCAGAGAATAGGGCTGCCATCGATGAAGCGTCAATACCCTCTGTCAGCGTTTGCTGATCTGGCTGTACAAAGGCAAATGAAATAGGACCTGACTCCTGAACTGCCTGGGGTTGTTTCTGGCAGGATCCAGTTCAGCTCTGGTGATCGGAAGAAGTACACGTTTAAGTGTGTCAAGGGTTCCACGTCCTACTCCATGAGGGGGCTACAACCGGGTGTTATACTGAACGATGTCCCGACTGATCTTCATCCCTATGCTGCTGAGACTCTCTCTAACTTGATAGTGTCGAAGAAGGAGTCATATCCGGGAGGAAAGATACGAATGAAAGGCTGGAGGCATTCTGTTCCGTTCTGGAGTGACCTCACTGGATGGGTGATCTCGACTTACGAGGTCACCCTTAAAGCTGCCGGTTTTCTTTATGCTGTCATGGCCACCCAATATGGTATTAAGGTTAACTGGCCAGTGTTTCTCTCCTTGGCAGAGCTGTACAGCCATCATACCTGCACCTTCTTTACTCCGGGTGGGGAGATGGGATTGGCTCTCCACGAGATATAGACGGTATCCAAACTTCCCTGGGGAACGGATACATATGCAGAATACGTCCCCAGTGATACAGATATCTTGGATTTGGAGAAGGAGAACCCTGATATGATGGAGGTGTACAAAGAGTTACTCAGTCACTTTTTTATTTGTCACCAGATTACAAAGAAGGATAAGATCGAGGGGTCCCTCCCGCATACAAGGGCCTGGACCAACTATGTTTTCACCAGAGAATGGGGAAATGGCCCAGCCTCCTTCTCGTCTCGTAAGCCCTTGACAATCTCTGAGATAGGTCAGCTGATAACAGATCACGGAGCTACGGATGTCGAAGATAATGATGATCCTAAGGGAAATTCCCTAATTTATCATTTCTTCTGACAAGCCGAGTTCACGATGTCAGAAAAGGCGATGCTGGCCGCTTTCCTAATGATATGGCTTCGTAACTGCGTAGTCCGTGGTGGTTCAGGATCTATTGAGAGAATCAGTCGGGGTGTGATACTTTCGGGTGTAAAGCTAGCCTTTGGATGCCCACTTGCTCAGCTTCCAGCCATGGTCTGTGCAATCCAATGGGGCTAACGATATTTTGTTGTGAGCACGAAAACACCCGAACAAAGGAAGGACTTTGCTAGGACCGAGTTACCCTTCCACTATCTGATGGGGTGGCTGGTACTGTATTGTCCCAGATTGATTAACGTCGGGCTGATGACAAATTCTTTGACGGGAGATGCCTTCATTTGGAGGTTCAGAGACATGGATTGGACTGTTACAGGGGTACCTGTTTACAGGAGGGCTTTAAGTTTTCTGCAGAATTACGAATTCTTTAGAGTATCGCCTCCGTCTTATAGTGGTCGCACGGGAGACACCCTATTAGATGAGGGGACAATCACTACCAGCCTTTCCATTGGGGCATTTCGTTGGCTCCAATCCATTAGGCCTTCCCATATAGTATTCAGGAACATGAACCACACTTTCCTGGAACCTTATTTGCCGAACCGCTTTGCACGACAATTCAGCTACAGCCAACTTATCTTGGGCAATCCCAGTCCTCATCTCCAGTCGATAGGGAGTCTGATCAACGGGGCGCGTGCATGGGGCTACTAAAATGCTGGTTGTACGGGGGCATTTTTACCTTGCCCGAAGATAAACCCGATACCCAGATGCTCTTTGCTTATGCTAAGTTCTGTATTCAGGTCAATACCCTTCCTTCTCGGTATGACCGTCAACATAGTTTTATATCGGGGACCAAACTTGCCCCTACCCTTGCTGATATAGGATGAGTGCGCACAATAGAAAGTAGCAGAAATGAAGGCGTCGCGTCCACAGTTGAACCTGTTGCAGCACCGCAATAGAGATTCGTTGTTGAGGAGCCTATCGTTGTAGCGCCTCAGAGAGAGGATACTGAAGAACCTCTCCCCGATATTCCTCATAAGAGGAAGGCTTCTACCGAGTTGGTGCCACGGCCAAAAAGGAAGAAGGTGGTTGTTTCCCGGGAGAGAAAGAAGATTGCGGACGTGGGTGCCGACTCGCCTCCTCCCAAAAGGTCTTCTCGGCAGACGGCGTTGCAGGCCGTTGCTATTCGGGAGGTAGATCCCTTCCTAGACTCCATAGCCATTCTGGTCAAGCCTTTAGAAGCTTTCTCATCCTTGCGTTTGTCCTTTGCACAGGACCCCAAAGTTACAGCTGAGGCAGGTGCCTCCTTGTCTAAGGAGGTGGACGTGACGACAGTGTCCCCTGCTCGTCCTCGCCCGATGGATGAGGGCGGATCTTCTTCAGCTGTAAGACTTGAGCGACGGGAAGATCAGGGCGAAGGCCCAGATCATGAAGGCGATAAAAAAGATTAGTCCCTCCTACGAAATGTCTTTGGGGGATATGTCTGCAATAGGAGCTGTGACGAAAGAGTTGGACGAGAATCAAGTCTAATCGGCTCATCCTCCTGTGGGTACGTTATCCTTGCGCCTCTCTTAGGATGAGATTTTTCGACTTCGATTTTGTGTGCTCCTCGTGAGGCTGACCACGACTGTATGTTCCCTTGTAGACAAGGGGAAGGAACCCCTCGTAAAGATATTCCAAGGCATTACAAAAGGGACATAAGTTGTCACTGGCTCTTCCAAATTTACTGGTGCGAAAAGAGCTGTTAGTGAGCCGGTAACGGCTACAGAGGGAGAGGTAGAACAGCCTGCTGAGGGGGCTGTCGCTGAATCTGCTCCTGGTCCAGCTGGGATCATGAAAGAAACCAGGCCCGATGCCGCTTGTTGCCTTGGTATTGTTCTCCTTGAGCAGTCTGGGCCTGTTTTTGGTTTCCCTGAAGCCAAGACTGATGGCGTAGTCCAGGCTGGTGCTGAGCAAGCTGAAGGTACGAAATTACAACTCTTTCATATTTTTTTTCCCTTTTTTTGGTTACCGATGTATATATATATTTTTCTTTGTCAGGTTCGGCTTCTTGTCTGGTATCCCTTCCTGTAGTGGAAGAAACTTTCCAAGCCACCTCCCCGACGACCTCCATTGAAGATGACGAGATGGCCCAGAAAGTCATCAAAGCTTTCTACTCTGTGCTGAAAGTGAAGCTTCCTGGAGTCCTTAATAGGAATGCTGCATTTGGCCCTATGAAGGCTGTTGCCGAATGCCAAGTGGCGGCCCTCGAGAGCATTGCCGATTATGAAGAGCAGACTAATACTCTGAGGAAAGTTCTGAGTGACTTGGAGGGTCTGGTGGCCAAGTTCCGAGATACCAAACAGCGGAGCTCGACGTCGTTGTTCCACGCAGAGGACAAGACTTTGATCACCGCTCTTGCGGAGGAGAAGGCTACTTTCCAGGAAAGGAAGGATGCACTTGTTCGAGAGGTCGACAAATTGGCTGACCAGTATGGTAAGTTCAACGCTGCAAGTGAGGTGCGTGCCACCTCAAAAAACAAACTGGCTACCCAGATCACCGAGAAGTATAATCATATTGCACAGATCAAGAACGAGATCGCCATCTGGAAGTCGACTTGAGGGCGGTAACATCTGAATAGGAGGATTATTTGGCTCAGGCTGCTATGAACGTCACCACTTCTGCCCATTTAGAAGAATAGCTGGCAAAGTTGGAGGGAGAGCATCTGAGTCTTGTCCTTTTAGAGGATGAAGCTGCTCGTCAAGAAGAGGTGCGCCGTCGAGCTACCGCGAAGTCTGAAGCCGAAATCGCGGCTCTAAGGGACAACATCAATCGCCTATGTATCCCTTAGATTCTTTGTAACTCTTTTTTTTAGCACTCACGGCTTTTGTACCTTCTTTCCATCTCTTTATAGACATTCAAGTAAAGAATAATAAAAAAATTCAAAGTGAATTTGGTTTTGTGAAATATCAGAACTAGAGGTTGTGGACGTAGCAAGGATATTTCTGGTGGGTATTCCGCTA
Organism: Iris pallida; assembly: GCA_029216955.1. Classification (NCBI taxonomy): domain Eukaryota; kingdom Viridiplantae; phylum Streptophyta; class Magnoliopsida; order Asparagales; family Iridaceae; genus Iris; species Iris pallida. Next base: position 12,821,114 of record JANAVB010020599.1, on the reverse strand, counting down.
GAGAATTTGATGTGGACATATTATCCATTTTATATTCAAGTTTTTTTTGAATATAGATAATAGGTTAAACGAGGCTGCTAATAGAGGTAACATGGACGTAATAGCAGAAGATGTTTTATATCTGACCAGAGGTGATATGGACATGGAAAGATATATAACATTTGTTGAGAGTGGATAATTCAGAGGTAATATGGACGTGATTATACCTGATGAACGTTTTGCTCAGAGGTTATATGGACATGGCAAAACATAATCATTTCACTGGAAAAATAATTATAAGAAAACAATTCAGAGGTAACAGGGACGTGACTTGTTTTCGTCAAACCGAGTTTGGACAGAGTCAAAAACGAGAATGATTCCACTGGAGAAATATTTTAGAGGACCTATTATCCAAGGCGTATTCAAGACTCTTGAAATACGGATAATAGTTAGATAATTTTCGAATCATCTAAACATGGCACTGTACATTTACATGACTGAAAATATGTGAACATTAAAAAAGGTTATACATAGTATTTCTTCAGGAACTTGCCATTGATAGGCATCATGAGCAAGTCACCATCATGCTTGGTTAGTCGGTACACACCGTTAGAATACACTGATTCTATGATTAAAGGACCTTTCCATTTAGGCTGAAAATTTTCTTTCGTTTTGTGTGTCATGACCATTGGTCTTCTCACTGCTAAGACTAGATCACCGAATTGGAAGATTCTTTCCTTCACCTTTTTATTGAAGGTTCTGGAAAGACGTGCTTGGTTATCACAACCACATATCTAGTTTGAGGGTGTTTTTATCATTTTTGAATTATTTGAATTTAATATATTTTATTAGGAATTTAAAATGATTAATTAGAATGGTATGATTTAAATACTAGTTAATTGATTGCCATGTGGTTTAGGTTAGTCTAACATAGATTGGACCTAACCTAGATTAGTCATAGCTAGTCTAGTTAGCCACATTGAGTTTAGTTAGCATTGGTTAAATGGGTTTAAGTCATGGTTAGCTAGGTTGAGTGGTTTGCAACTTGACTAGGAAGGAGCCCTAGATTCTAGGCCATTTATTAGACTTGATACATTGATAGCCCTTGGATACACCACCTAAAACCCTAACCCTAGCTAGTGGCCGGCCAAGGACCCCCCTTGCCTATAAAGTATCTCTATTGAAAGTTGTGCCTCTTTTCAATATTCCATCATTTTCCTAAGAACAAGGTTAGCCTTTACTTTTATTTCTTCATAGTTTAATCATTAGTGCTCCATTTTTATTGAGATTTCTTCCATAGTATTCTAAATACTGTTCTCCTACTGTTGGTGGAGTCAAATCTCAGGTTTGACACAATTTGGAGACTTTGAGTGGCTTTTGGAGATCTCTTTTGAAGGGGATTTTTGTTGTAAAGAGCACACCTAGGTAAAACTCTATTCCTCCATTGAAATTAGAGTTTCTTTGCATAAACACCAAGCCCTAGGTGTCCTTGTAATGTAGGAATAGGATTTGCACCATTTTGTGTCTTGTACGTGTCCGTATCGGACACGTATCAGTTGAGAACGCAGGTGTTCGACGAAATGCCACAATGGACATTTCGACCGAGATTTTGAAATGTTTTTGAATAGGAAATTAGGTTTTTATATGGCTATTTGATTTCCCATTGACTGAGCTGGATTCGAGTCCAGTTCGTGTCGATACTGGACTCGTGGACACGTGCATGCGCGCAGCTTGCTGCGTCCCCTGCTACCAGCGTGCTCGTGCTCAGTGCACAGAGCACATGGACATGTGTGTTTGGACATGAAGTGAGGGGCAATGACTGTCGTGTCATCCCCGAAGTTTCGTGTCCAACCGATGTGTGTCGAGTGCGTTTGGACACGTGTACTGGTCACACAAATTCGTGCCAGTATCGTACGTGAGTGTTGAATAGATTTTGGACACGTTGTGTCCTATTTTAGGACACCATTTTGGTAATGGGACACCTACTAATAACCACTAATGATTACCTACCTAATGTTCATCATGAATTATGAAATTGAGTGTGGATTTAGAAATTCCAGTCGACTGATACACTAGAGTATAAGTGAGTGTACACTGTTCTTCTTTTTCTGTTCTTAATGATTAATAATATTGTTAAGTCATGTTTTAGATTGCTAATTTGTATCCTAACATGTTTACTAATCTCTGTTAGTGAAAATTTACTTATTAGAATGGGTTGATTAATGAGAAATGGAATATGGTCATGAGTTGGGTTTCGAATGTGGCTGATACAACTTGTTTTCAGTTTTCCTAAAACTGTTATTCCTATTTTAACCTGTTTTTAATTGATGTTATCAGCTGCCCATTTAATCCTACATGTTATCTAGTTTATGATTAGTTGATTTAACATATTAGAATAGGTCTTATGGCATGACATGAGATTTTGGCAATGAGCTAGGCTTTCGAAAATGCCCATGACTGATACATGAATTGAATGATGTTAATTCCTATTTTAAACTGTTAGGTTCTCCTTAATACCTGACATTGATTTCCTTAAACCCCAAAACCTGAGAATATTAGCCATGACTAATTTGAATTGGAGTGGGAATTATTGAATGTTAACTTCAACTGTTTTAATATTCTTCCATGTTCATTAGTTCGACTGATTTCATTATATTAGATGCTGAAAATTGTAACACTATAACACATATACACTGAACCGGAACACATTGTCCCTGTCTTGGGTTGTCAACCTGGGACACACAGGGATTTGGTTCAAGGCTGCATTTAGTTCCAGTAGATGGTTTCTGAACACTGTCATTATTACCTGGAACCAAGCCACACACATATGTTTTACTGTCACTTGAGTGCAATGTCTAAGACACACACATTGCCTGCCTATATACTGCACTCACTGGAGCACACACACCTTATCTCCTCTCATACACACACACACACACACTGTTTTTTGAATTTCTCTTTCACTGTACAGTCACACACACACTCTAGCACACATTTTTCCTGTCACTTACACATATGTAAAGCATATATACATATTCCCTTCACTGATGGCTAATGATTTCACTCACACACATTAAATTGGCACACACACATTATATATTCACCCGCACATGTGTTCATGCCACACACATACACTTGAACACATGAGCATATGTATTGCCCTTTCTATTTCGATATATATATGTATATACATATATACATGTATATATATTATATGAGATGTATATATAGGTATCCTATATATTATAATATGTGTGTGTATTATATTTATATATATGTATAGATATGTTAATATATGATATATGGGTTTGGCTTGGGCATGATATAGCCTATAGCCTAGGGCTCATGGCCTATGGTGTGTCTGTTTGCCTAGTGAGAGTCTAGTTAGACTTGTTTAGTCTTGATTAGACCTAGTTAGACTAGCATTGGCTAATTTGACTAGTTTAGACTTGGTTAGCCCTAGTTGACCTAGTTTGATTTCTAGGGTTGATCAAAGTTGACCAAGAGTTGACTTGGGTCTAGATTGACCTAGAATCATGTAGAATGCAAAATAGAACTTCATATTACCATTTTGGACTTGTTGTGACTTGTGCTGTTCTGATTATGAGCCAGACACCTCTCCTCGGACAGTACATTTCATCTGGACACTCAGATAGCAGGCGAGTACATTCTCTGATCATTTCATATCCTGTTAGAATTATTCTCCTGCTTTAAATTACTTTAATTGATACTGTCACGTTGGTCACACGGATTAGTACTATATGGATCCCTTCTTGAGATGTTATCCCCTTAGGGAGCATCGGATACTACATGTTCTGTGTGTTTCACTTACGTGGTGTATCACTATACTTCATGGTTCATTGAATCACTTGTGACATGTACTCTCATGATCACAGAGTCTTTCTTGAATCCCCCATTTAATGGCTTTCCTAGAATCCCTATTTATGGGACTATTATGTACCACCCTTCGGGGCCGTTACATGAATCATAACATAACCTGGCTGGATCCTCGTGTATTGATTGGGGGTACGGGAGAGTAAAAGTAGACATGTGAATAATATTCAAGTAGTGTAGCATCAGAATCCTTCCGTAGTGTAGCATCAGAATCACCCTATGCCATTTACATGTTTATATTGTACTCTGACTCACTAGCCACTGTTAGTTCTCTACTTATAGTAGATATTTCTATTACAGTTCTCTCTCTGTTTATATTATGTATTTTCTTTCAGTTTCCTATATCTTACTTTACTGCATGATTATATTTTTTAACCTGCTATGAACTGTTGAGATGTATTGTGCTCGCTCCGTCCTGATTGGGCACCGTTGAATATTTACAGAGGGCGAGGATGAGGCTGGTGTTGACACCTTCTATGGGACAGCCCTAGACGACACTTGTGAGCTGGACTCTCAGGAGGACCCAGCTCTAGCTGATGACATTACCCCTACTGCCTAGACTAGTTTAGTTAGGCTTTATCTTACTTATGTTGTCTTGGGACTAGTTTAGTTAGGCTTTATTTCTGTCATTGAGATCTGGATTGTATATATTCTTTCATACTCTGTATTTGAGACTATGTATTTTTGGATGTTGCTGAGTTGTTATCCTAGACACTTAGACTCTTCTGATCATCTGTATTTCATTTGAGTTCTATATCATATCGTGCTTCTTCTTCCTTAGTTGTGATTGAGTTTATATTCTGCTATGTCACCCCCATTCGGGGAGTATAAACTGCTTAGCCTTATACTGTTAGATGCATTGAGACCTAGGACAACGTTCTACCGCCGACACTGCGGCGTAGGCTGGACGTACCCATTTCTCGTGCCCTTACTCTAGGGTGCAGGTTGTGACACATTTTTAGTGGTGGCCCATGTAGGTCTAGACTAGAAGTGTAGTGGTATTCAAACCAGAGTATCGCTACAGCACGCAGTAGGATATAGGACATTAGTTTTCAAGGTACTCAATCACATTAGAAAAAACTCTATTTATGCCATCTAAATCCTTACTGTCAATTGATTTCTTTTGAATTTTAACTGTCCGCCTTTGTTATATCACTTCTTTCTCAGCAATTGATACCCTTGTTTGATCTGTCTTCAGGATGGTGGAGACGCGGTCACAGCGTACCATTCATGGGGATACTGTAGAGGGGACTGCTACCTCTCAGCCAGTTCAGCAGGGTCAGGAGGCTGCAGCTCCTACCACCCCTGCTCCTATTGGGACTTCAACAGCAGCAGCAGGGGGTATGCCTCCACCAGCTCGGAGGCAGGACCCAGTCATTCCAGAGGTGCCTTTCCAGTAGCCGCCGCCTATAGGATACGTGGACGCAGCACAGATGTTTGCCTACTTTCAGCAGTTCATGGAGGTATAGCAGACCCGGCAGGCCAGGAGCATAGAGTTGGCCCTTACGACAGTCGCAGCTCGACCAACAGTCTAGCAGCTGAGGACACCTGGGATAGAGCAGTTCCAGAAGATGAGCCCCAGAGACTTCCTGGAGACGGAGGGGATTTTATATGCTGACGAGTGGATCGAGCATATAGAGGAGATCTTTCGTCTGGCCCGGATACCGACAGATCTCCAGATAGAGGCAGCAGCTAGCCGGATGCGAGATCTTGCTCGTACCTGGTATCAGTCAGACCCCAGGATGGGGGTAGCTGGACAGACCTGGAAGGAGTTCAAGGGCTTTTTCAAGAAGAAGTTCTTTCCAGATGCAGTGCTCCGAGCTTTGGAGTCGCAGTTTGAGAGCTTAGTTCATGGGAGCCTGTCAGTAGAGGAGTACACTAGGGAGTTCGGCCGCCTCGGCAGATTCGTAGAGGGCTTGAGCGAGACGGCGAAGGCCCAGAGGTTCCGAAAGGGTCTGGTCAAGGAAATCAAGTCCTTGACCAAGGGCAACAGGCATGCCACTTTCGAGGAGATTTTGACGGGAGCTTTATTGGCTGAGGACGATCTTGAGCTGAGGCTCAAGAGGGGGCGAGACCCTGTTGGGGGCAGCAGCAGTGGAGGCTAGGCCAAGATGCCTCACGTTCAGCACCAGCAGCCGAGGCAGTTCCAGCCGCAGCCGTTCCAACAGAGACAGCAGCAGCAGCCGAGACAGCACCAGCAGGACCAGAGACAGATTATCACTTGTGCTTACTGCAAGAAGCCCGGGCATGTCTTCAATGAGTGCCGGAAGAGGCTGGGACAGTGCCTAGTGTGTGGTTCAACAGACCACCAGATAAGGGAGTATCGTATGGGACGAGCAGCTCAGGGAGCAGCAGTCAGAGCTCCAGCAGGCCAGCAGAGGGGACCAGCCCTGTCGACATAGCAGCAGAGATTCGTTCAGCACCAGCAGCAGGCCAGCAGGGGCGAGCTTTTGCCATGGCGGCCGAGGACGCAGAGGTGATAGAAGAGCTGATCGTAGGTTCGGTTCTTCTCGACTCCAGTCCAGCTTTTACATTAATCGATTTTGGTGCTTCGCATAGTTTCGTATCAGTATCATTTACGGTTAGACACGGTATCATAGCTGAATCATTGCCTAGTGTAGGAACGAAATCGTAAAGCACAATAATCTAGAGGGGGGGTGAATAGAGTAGGCAGCAGAATACTGCTAATTAAAAAATGTTAGCAGCAAGATCACAGAATAATAATTACAACTAAGTAAAGTAAAGGCAGAGATAAGAATGCAAACGCAAAGACAGCAATGTATACTGGTTTCCCTCTGTTGAGGACTAATCCAGTCGGTAGAACTCTTGCTGCCAGTTGAATCCACTATTGGTAAACCGTAAGTTTTCTTACGAAGTCCTTGCAACTTCTACAACGCGAGCTTTGATACGAAGAACTCGTCCAACTTCAAATGTAAAGAGGTATTCTTTAATCAAGCCTTCTGATTACAATCTCTCAGAAACTTCTAGACCGTACCGCACTGGCAAATCGACTAGAGGATTGTAATTGGCTTGGGATCTGAAATTTAAAGCTCAAGAAAAACTCTTTGGAAGACTGAAAGCTTTAGATAGAGAGAAGATTGAAAGTGAATGAGTGAGTTGAAAAGATCGAAATCCTTCTCTATTTATAGGAGTTCCAAAGACAGAATTCTGGCAGAATTCGGGCAGAACTCTTTGAGAAAATCTCGGTCAAATTCGCAACTGCAGGAGGACCAAGTTTAAAAGAATTCAAAAATCAAATGGCCACCAACCGAACTCTGGCCGAACTCTGGTCGAACTCTGGCCGAATTCTGTCAGGGTTAGGTCTGGTTTAAAAAATAGTTTTTAATAATTTTTGAAAACCTTATTGAAAACCTTTTTGAAAGCTTTTGTTTAAATGAATGTTTTTCAAAACAAAGGATATTTTTAAAAGTATTTTGAAAACATTTTGGAATAGCCTATTTGCCAGTACGACTCAGTGTACAACGTATTTCTAGACTCAATAAAATGAAAAATACATTGCTCAAAGGAAATACAGACTCGAACAGGCAAACATAGCTTCGGTCTTGAACTGTGTAGATAGCTGTTCTTGTTCATGTCCAAGAGTCCGATATATCCTGACTAGCTTCTTATATCGAGACAGAGTTTGATCAATTATTAAAATCAGGTTGACCATATGACCAATGGGCCAACAATCTCTCCTATTTTGATAATTGACAAACTATGAATGATATAACATTTAAGCTTAAAATAAAATCAAAAATTGTTCATGTCCTGCATTTTCTCAAAAGAAATGTTAGATCTTTTATTTTTCTCCCCCGTTGTCACTGAGTAAAATAATTACAAAAGAGTAAAAAACTTCCCCGCAATCAATACATAAATAACAAACAGTGAAGAAACACAAGAAAATAATCATGATAAATGATAAAAATAATAAAGCATATGAATAATATCACAGGCATGTATTTGTACTCAGGCAGTTTATAATAAACAAATCATAAACCAATAAAGATGCAGATAAAGATGTTCAGATGACATCAAATAAATCCAGTACAAGTCCTCAAAAAAATACTGATAATAAAGTCTGAAAATAGAAAAACTTGGAATGTCGGAGCATTTCCAAGTGTACAGTAGATAATGTCTAAGTCTCAAAAAGAAATATATCATAACTCCTCATCATCATCATCATCATCGTCATCATCAGCATGACGACAAGCATGTCCAGAAGGACCAGCTTGAGAGGTACTCGCGCCAGAAGGGTGAGGAGGAGCGCCAGTGTAAAACTCACCGACATAATCACGAGGAGGAGCACGTTCAGAACGGTACCAATCATATGCGTTACCGGGCTGGAAGTAGGCATGAACAACCTCATCCTCACAGCGGTAACCAGAGAAAGCTGGATCTCTAGGGATGGAACCGGCTGAATGTCCAGTCTGGGTGAAACGAAGATCAGCTAAGGAATTTGCAATCGCCTGATAACGGGTGACGTTGCAGAACTCACGTTCGCGAGCCATGTCCGTCATCGAGACGTGCAAATCTGAAAGGTGCTGGTGTATGCCCTCAAAAGTTATAGCATACTGCTGAGGAGGTGGTGGAGGTGGAGCAGTAGCAGGAGCTGTAGGAGGAGCACATGCAGTCATACTGCGATGAGATAACTTAAGAACCTTGGGCTCAGGGTCTTGAGCACAAGTAGATAAATCAATGTCGAAACGCTGAAAGATGCGTGGGAGAATCATCGCATAAGATAGATTTCTATCTCTTGTACGGCAACGTCCCATCATCTGAATAATGGTCTTAGGGGCAGAAAATGGAATCCCCTTAAGAATGTGATATATAGCAGAAAATTCAAGAGACGTGACATCATCCTTCGAAGTAGACTTTGGAAGGAGAGTGAAATAAATGATACGGTGCAATTCATAATTAAACAAGTTCAAGTTGTTTGCCTTGAACTTTCCAGAGCGAACTCTATCAGGTGCACAGAGTTCCGCTTTGAAACTTGTAAGTGTTGTGCCTTCGGGGAAATCAAACTCAGTGATGTCAACAAGCGGTTGACCTTCGTTGGGAATACCAAGGATCTCCGCTAAGAGAATATCATTGAAATTGATATCTAATCCTCCAACACGTGTGCTTACATCAAAAGTGTTTAATATGATATTACAGTAAAATAGTCTAATGGCATTAGTTTATATGGGAAAACAGAGTTTAACAAAATGCTGTAACCCTAATGCCTCAAAGAAATGGCGATGATCAGGAAATACAGTCCACTTGATGAGTGCGCCTGTGCATATGGATCTCATGGAGAAGTCTCCATACCACAGTAAGACTTGGTCTAGGGTTTGAAAGTAAAACCCGTCGAATGTGCCGTCGCTAGATTGGACTGGCAAAAATAGGGAATTAGTGGGTGGATCCGAAGATGAACCTTCCTCACTTGGGTTGGTTGTCTTCTTCCTCTTAAAGGGGTTGAATCCCTTGGGTGCCATTTGTGCAAATAAAACAAAATAGCACGAAATAGAACGGAGAGGAAACAAGGAGTTATACCTCCCGAGATTGGAGTATGTAGTAGAGAATGAAGAACTCCGCACGAATCCAAAGTTTGGATCGATTTCACCACTTGGATTGGAGAAAAAATGGGTGGTGAAGAACTAGGGTTTGGGGTTCTCCTCGCGCGGCTGCTTGCTACTGTGATGTGGTTTGGAAGCAATGAGGAAGAAAGGCTCTCAGGTTCTTGTTATATAACCTGACACCCTCAACCGAACTCGGGCCAAATTTGGGCCAAATTCTGGCCGAATTCGCCTGGGTTTGGTTTGGAACACTTTCTTTTTCATTGGCTCATTTCAAATATTTAATTCAAAGATTAGTAATTTCAACCTTCAATTAACATAATTAATATTATTTTATAGATTAAATATCATTACACAGCAACTGTTTCAGATTAGCTGTAGGAGTACTGTACCAGCTGGCGGAGGTTCACCGGGGAACTCTTAAATGTCACTTCGCTTCAACCGTAGTTGTGGTGACAGACAGACTCTTTATTGGCTTGTCTCTAACACAGTTTTTGCGTATTTGAAATATAATCATAAAAGAAAATTAATTAATATTATTGACGTCCAAAATTCCTAATTCTCGACGTAAATAATTGAAACGATCTTCCGCTAGAGGTTTTGTGAAAATGTCAACTAATTGATTCTCAGTATCTATGTATACAAGGTTAATATCTCCATTTTGATGATGATCTCTAAGAAAATGATGTCTAATCTCGATATGTTTAGTACGAGAATGACATACAGGATTCTTAGTCAAATTAATAGTGCTCGTGTTATCACAGAATATGGGAATATGTGTATAAAATAAATCATAGTCTTCCAAGGTTTGTTTCATCCACAAAATCTGAGCACAACAACGTCCTACGGCGATATACTCAGCCTCTGTTGTTGATAGGGCTACAGAATTTTGCTCTTTACTAAACCATGAGACTAAAGCCTTGCCAAAGAAATGACATGTACCACTGGTACTTTTTTTATCAACTTTGCATCCGGCAAAATCTGCATCCGAATAACCAGTAAGGTCAAAGGACTTAGTTTTGGGATACCACAAGCCAACAGAAGAAGTGCCCTTAAGGTATCGAAAGATACGCTTAACTGCGCACAAGTGTGATTCCTTTGGATTAGCTTGAACCCGTGCACACAGGCAAACACTAAATATTATATCTGGACGACTAGCAGTTAAATAATGTAAACTACCGATCATATCTCGATACTTACGTGTGTCGACCGGCTTGCCTTGTTCATCAATATCAAGCTTTGTTGAAGTTGCCATCGAAGTTCCAATAGGTTTGACATTGTCCAGATCGAACTTCTTTAGCAAATCTTTTATATACTTGGCTTGATTTATGAACGTCCCATTGACAGTTTGTTTGATTTGCAGTCCGAGAACGTATTTCAGCTCTCCCATCATGCTCATCTCGAACTCATTCTGCATACACTTAGAAAATTCTTGACACAGAGATTCTTCAGTAGATCCAAATATGATATCATCTACATAGACTTGTATTAAAAGAAGCTTACCATTAAATGACTTAATAAAAAGTGTAGTGTCAACCCTGCCTTTTGAAAAACCGTTGTCAAGTAGAAAAGAGCTTAGACGATCATACCAAGCACGAGGGGCTTGTTTCAAACCGTACAAAGCTTTCTTCAACTTGAAAACATGATCAAGGTTTTTTAAAATCTGTGAAACCTGGAGGTTGTGCTACAAAAACTTCTTCTTTAATAAAACTATTTAAAAATGCACTCTTGACATCCATTTGAAATAGTTTAAAATTATGAAAACATGCAAATGCACATAACATGCGAATGGATTCTAATCTCGCAACTGGGGCATAAGTCTCATCATAGTCGATACCTTCTTCTTGATTGTATCCTTGAGCTACGAGTCGAGCCTTATTACGAGTCACTAAACCATTCTCATTAAGTTTATTTCGGAATACCCAACGGGTGCCAATGACCGGATGATCAATAGGCTTGGGAACAAGTTCCCAAACTTGATTCCGTTCAAATTGGTTTAATTCCTCTTGCATAGCATCTATCCAAAAATTATTACTACATGCTTCATCAATAGTTTTTGGTTCAAGTTGTGAAATAAATGCAACGCTAGAAACAATATCTCTACTGGATGTACGAGTACTTACACCTTTGGTAATGTCACCAATTACCAAATCCTTTGGATGATCAGCCGTAAATTTTAATCTTTTCGGCAGACTCTGAAGGTAGCTGGTTCCTGGATCTTCTCTAGGAGGATCAGCTAGTGCTGAGCTGGGTTGAGAATCAGCTAGAGTTGAGCTTGGTACAGATGTATCTTCGTCATTGTCATCGATAGTCATTTGATTCAATTCATCAAAGGTGATATTGATTGATTCTTCGATGATCATGGTACGTTTGTTGAAGACTCTGTATCCTTTGCTCTTGGCCGTATAACCTAAAAATATACCTTCATCGGCCTTTTCGTCAAACTTTTCCAAATTGTCTTTTGTATTAAGAATAAAACATTTACAGCCCAATATTCTAAAATAAGAAACTGATGGAATTCTATCAAACCATAACTCAAATGGAGTCTTCTTCGATTTGGGTCGAATTAGAACTCTATTGAGAACAAAACAAGTTGTATTGACAACTTCAGCCCAAAAATATTTGGGTAGACTAAACTGGTTTAACATAACTCTGGCCATTTCGGATAGAGTTCTGTTCTTACGTTCCACAACTCCATTTTGTTGTGGAGTCCTAGGACAGGAGAACTCGTGTACAAAACCGTGTGTGTCACAAAAATGCTCAAACTCTGCATTCTCGAATTCGCCTCCGTGATCGCTTCTTATACGAGTGATCATGTAACCTTTTTCATTCTGAACTTTCTTGCAAAAGGCGACAAATTCGGATAATGCATCATTCTTGCGTGTTAAGAAGTATATCCACGTGTATCTAGAGAAATTATCTACAATTACAAAAGCATAAAGTTTACCACCGAGGCTAGCAACTCTGCTAGGACCAAATAAGTCCATATGAAGCAATTGTAGAGGTCTAGTAGTACATACTGCGTTTACTGATTTGAATGTGGATCTGGTAGCTTTGTTCTTTTCATATTGACTGCATACCGAATCCTTCTTGAATTTAATGTCCGGTAAACCGCGTACTAGCTTCTTTGTGGATAATCTTGATATTGTGTCCATATTTGCGTGACCGAGTCTCATATGCCACAGATGACTCTCATCGCTTTTAGCCATTAAGCATCTACCTGAAATGTTAGTTTCTTCCAACAAATAGAAAACATATATGTTGTCTTCCCTGATACCTTCAAAGATAGTATTACCAGTTGAGCTATCAACTATAATACATTTGTCTTTGCCAAAGTTGATGCCATAACCATGATCAGCCAAATGACTTATGCTGAGTAGATTATGTTTCAACTCGGTAACCTGACAGACATCTTTAATAACATGATAGGGAGACTTACCAACATCACCGATACCAATAATATACCCTTTCAAATTATTACCGAAGGAAACATAATCTTCCTTCTTCTTCTTCGACAGTGTTGCAAATAATGTAGCATCACCAGTTATATGCCATGAACAACCGCTGTCGAGGATCCATTTGCTTTTAGCATGTGAAGGGTGTTCCACCTACAAAACAATTTATAGATAAAACTTTTGGTACCCATTTCTTGTAGGGTCCTGAAATGCTAGCCTTTGGTATCCAAGCATAAATATTTAAATCAACAAGCTTTCTGATTCTACATGCAGATAAAATATGACCAATGAGGCCACAATAATGACATTGTGCATGTCGAGTGTTGAAAGCTGAGTGGTGTGCATGGTTGGTAGGTTTAGGTTTTCTAGTATAGAAGAAAGCATACCTATGATCCTGTTTGGGCTTAACCTTTTGGGGTAAAGGTTTGATAGGGTTAGGTCTGACAGTGTTTGGCTTGGGAATATTCCGATTTTTCGGTAAGTGATACTTGTTAGGATAGGAAGCCGCAGGCTCAGGCTGTTTTCCTAACCTAATTTCCAATCTTTTGGAAGTGTCATACAACTTAGTATAATCAGAGGTAAGTGTTTCCATTCTGATTTGTACACATCGAAGACTTTTCTTCTCTATAGAAAGTTATTCCTTGAGTTGGTCAATAATTTTGTCTTTCTCTTCAGATGACTTGGTAGTCTCGTATAATAAGAGCTTTATAGAAGAAAGCTCACCAGACTCACTAACATTATTTCTAACCTCAGCTAGTAGGTCGGTAAGTCTACCTATTTCACCTTTGTACTCTTTGAGTACCTTCTTAGAGGTCTGATACTTGCTACGCAGTTTCCTGTAATCAGTCATCAGTTCACTGAAGGCATCTCCTAATTGCTCAAAGGTGAAGTCATCATAAGTATCAACTACAGGTTCAGTAGGTACCTTATCGGATGCCATAAAGCATACGTTTGTAGCGTCTTCTGATTGTTCGTCTTCTGAGTCGCTGGCTTCACTTTCATGCCATATGCTGGTGTTGGCATACTTCTGTGATGTTGATCTTTTCAGGTTTCCTTTTTCATACCTGTTGCTCTTCTTGCTTGATAATGAGTTTGTAGGACAATCCTTCTTCATGTGTCCCTTCTTCTTGCAGCCATAGCAGACAGCATCATCTTGATACCAGTTGTTGCTGCTGTTGTTTTCTTTGGCTCTTTTCTCATATCTCATGAATCTTTTGAATTTTCTTGCTAGGAGTGCTTGATCTTCAGCATCAGATTCACTGCTGTCTGAGTCACCTTCAGCAGCTTTTCTGTGGTGAGCCTTGAAAGCGATCGTCTTCTCCTTTGGTGCAGGCTCTTCAAAATCTTGTAGCTCTAGTTCATGAGTGAGTAGCTTACCCATGAGTACTTCGAGGGACATAGTTGTGAGGTCATTCCCTTCAATGATTGCAGTAGCCTTTGGAATCCAGTTCTTGGTAAGTGCTCGCAGGAGTTTGCGAATCTTTTCATGGTTACTGTACTCTTTGCCTAGGGAGGACAAAGGATTTACAATATCCAAGATCCTTTCGAACATCTGAGTAACTGTTTCGTTGGGCTTCATCTTGAACACCTCATACTCTTGAGTAAGTCTGCTGACTTTAGATTCTTTGACTTGAGTCATGCCTTCATGTGTGACTTCAAGTAGCTTCCATACTTCATTAGCCGTTGTGCAGATAGACACCCTGTTAAATTCAGTTCTGTCTAAAGCACAAAATAGAGCGTTAATAGCACGTGCGTCAAGACTGGCCCTTTTCTTTTCTTCCTCTGCATATCTGCTATGGGTTTTTTTAACTAAAACTCCATCAACATTTATACGAGGTGGCTTTTGATAGCCATCAAGAACAATAGACCATAAATCAAAGTCAAGTGATTTCAAGAAGAAAAGAAGAAACTTATCCGTATTTTCTAATAGGTATAGTTTGTACCATCAAACAGTGGAGGTCTGTTTGTGGCCTGGCCTTCACTTGTGAATTTCACAGTTACCATATGTTGTGCTGTGATCTATATAACAGTTAATTAAAATGAATAAATAATTACACTGTTACCTTTGCTTTACCTGTAAAACCCGCTCTAGTACCAATTATAGAAACGAAATCTTAAAGCACAATACTCTAGAGGGAGGGTGAATAGAGTAGGCAGCGGAATATTGCTAATTAAAAAATGTTAGCAGCAAGATCACAGAATAATAATCACAACTAAATAAAGTAAAGGCAGAGATAACAATGCAAACGCAAAGACAGCGATGTATACTGGTTTCCTTCTGTTGAGGACTAATCCAGTCGGTAGAACTCTTGCTACCAGTTGAATCCACTATTGGTAAACCGCAAGTTTTCTTACGAAGTCCTTGCAACTTCTACAACGCGAGCTTTGATACGAAGAACTCGTCCAACGTCTAATGTGAAGAGGTATTCTTCAATCAAGCCTTCTGATTACAATCTCTTAGAAACTTCTAGACCATAACGCACTGGCAAATCGACTAGAGGATTGTAATTGGCTTGGGATCTGAAATTTAAAGCTCAAGAAAAACTCTTTAGAAGACTGAAAGCTTTAGATAGAGAGAAGATTGAAAGTGAATGAGTGAGTTAAAAAGATCGAAATCCTTCTCTATTTATAGGAGTTCCAAAGACAGAATTCTGGCAGAATTCGGGCAGAACTCTTTGAGAAAATCTCGGTCAAATTTGCAACTGCAGGAGGACCAAGTTTAAAAGAATTCAAAAATCAAACGGCCACCAACCGAACTCTGGCCGATCTCTGGCCGAGTTCTGTCAGGGTTAGGTCAGGCTTAAAAAATAATTTTTGATGATTTTTGAAAACCTTTTTGAAAACCTTTTTGAAAGCTTTTGTTTAAATGAATGTTTTTTAAAACAAAGGATATTTTTAAAAGTTTTTTGAAAACATTTTGGAATAGCCTATTTGCCAGTACGACTCGGTGTACAACGTATTCCTAGACTCAATAAAATGAAAAATATATTGCTCAAAGGAAATACAGACTCGAACAGGCAAAGATAGCTTTGATCTTGAACTGTGTAGATAGCTGTTCTTGTTCATGTCCAAGAGTCCGATATATCCTGACTAGCTTCATATATCGAGACAGAGTTTGATCAATTATTAAAATCAGGTTGACCATATGACCAATGGGCCAACACCTAGGACTTACAAGATCACGACCGGAGGTGGCATTATCCTCGTGAGTGATGTTTGTAAGGGTCAGAGTGTTGTTTTGGGAGGCCGTGAGTTAGAGATGAGCCTGCTCGTAATGCCATTGTCGAACTACGATATAGTACTCGGTATGGATTGGTTGAGCAGGCACCATGCCAGCATTGACTGCAGAGGGGGTAGAGTTTTCTTCAGAGTGCCGAGGAGCCAGAGTTCGAGTACTCCAGATGTCAGGCGGAGCAGAGCAGCAGAGTTTTCTACGGAGTCTCGGTTGAGGAGCAAACGATTCCATACCCCTTGATAGCAGAGTATATGGTTGTTTTTCCAGAGGAGTTACCTAGATTGCCACAAGACAGAGACATTGAGTTCTCGATAGACTTATTTCCAGGAGCTGAACCCATCTCTCAGCATATTTATCGAGTGAACAACATTGAGTTGGTGGAGCTGAAGAAGTAAGTGGATGAGCTGCAGTATAAGGGCTTCATCTGTTCGAGTTCGTCGCCATGGGGTTCACCAGTATTGTTTGTGTCGAAGAAGGATGGGTCAGTACGGATGTGTATTGACTATAGTGCACTCAACAACCTGACGATCAAGAACAAATACCCACTGCCGCGGATCGATGATCTCTTTGATCAGTTGAGCGGAGCTCGGGTGTTCTCGAAGATTAATTTGAAGTCAGGTTATCACCAGGTAAAGGTGAACGGGGAGGATATACCCAAGACCGCTTTCATGATGCGGTACGGGCAGTTTGAGTTTTTGGTTATGCCGTTTGGGCTGACCAATGTACCAGCAGTGTTTATGAACTTAATGAACAAGGTGTTCCACCAGTACTTGGACAAGTTCGTGGTGGTATTCATTGACGACGTCTTGGTATATTCCAAGACTGAGGAGGAGCACGAGGAGCACTTGAGAGTAGTGCTGGAGACTCTCAGGAAGGAGCAGCTTTATGGAAAGCTCTCCAAGTGTGAGTTCTTCTTGGACCGGGTTAACTTTTTGGGGCATGTGGTGACTGGAGATGGGATCTTAGTTGACCCCAAGAAGATCGTAGCAGTTAGGCATAGGCAGCGCCGACTTCAGTGGCAGATATCAGAAGTTTCTTGGGGCTGGCAGGATATTATAGGAGATTTGTGCAGGATTTCTCTCGGGTTGCAGAGCCGTTGACTCGGTTGACCCGGAAGGATGCTGAGTATGTTTGGTCAGAGGAGTGTCAGGCAGCTTTTGATGAGTTGAAGAAGCGACTTACGACAGCTCCGATTCTGACACTGCCTTCAGGATCAGGGGGATTCACTATCTATAGTGATGCTTCAGGGAAGGGCTGGGTTGTGTCTTGCAGCAGCATGGGAAGGTGATTACCTATGCTTCCAGGCAGTTACGTCCCCATGACAAGAACTACCCTACCCATGACTTGGAGCTGGCAGCAGTGATTTTTGCTCTGAAGTTATGGAAGCACTATCTATATGGAGAGAGGGTGGATATTTTTACAGATCACAAGAGCTTCAAGTATGTGTTCACTCAGAAGGAGCTGAACATGAGGCAGCACAGATGGCTAGAGTTGATGAAGGACTTTGACATCCTACTTCAGTATCATCCAGGAAAGGCCAATGTGGTTGCCGATACCTTGAGTAGGTATCCGACAGCCATGTGTTTGACTATGGATCGGCACTTGCTTGCAGACTTGAAGAGCCTTGGGATTGAGGTGATCGTGCCCGAAGTGTAGATACAGTTATGGGGCCTTCAGATACAGTCGGACTTGATGGAGAGGATCAAGGCGACACAGTTTAGGGATATTGCTCTACGGTGTCTCCGAGAGCAGGTTCGAGCAGGATTGGTGGATGGCGAGTTTTCTCTTGCAGAGGATGGTGCCTTGCAGCATGGTTCCAGGTTATGTGTGCCCAGCGGAGATCTCAGCGAGCAGGTTTTGTAGGAGGCCCACAGATCTCAGTACTCTATACCCCCTGGTGCCAACAAGATGTACCGAGATCTGAGGGAGCATGTTTGGTGGTACGAAATGAAGCGGGAGGTAGCTCGCTTCGTAGCTAGGTGCTTGTTCTGTCAGCAGGTCAAGGCAGAGGGACAGAGGCCCGATGGATTATTGCAGCCGCTGCCCATTCCCGAGTGGAAGTGGGAGCATATCACTATGGATTTCGTATTTTGGTTGCCGCGTACACCAGGAGGGAAAGATGCGATTTGGGTCATCGTTGACGGGTTGACCAAATTGGCCTACTTCTTGCCATTCAAGGTGGGTACGTCTACAGAGAGGCTTAAGGAGATGTACATGCGGCAGATAGTCAGAATTCATGGGGTTCCGGTCAGCATCATCTTGGATCGGGATAGTCGCTTTACATCCCATTTTTGGAGGAGTCTGCAGACTAGTTTGGGCAATCAGCTCAAGTTTAGTACTGTATACCACCCCCAGACGGACGGACAGTCAGAGAGGACTATTCAGACGCTCGAGGATATGCTGCGGACGTGCGTCTTGGACTTTGGAGGTTCCTGGAAGGATAATCTACATTTGGTGGAGTTTGCTTACAATAACAGTTTTCAGGCCAGCATTGAGATGTCACCTTTCGTGGCTCTGTACGGGCGTAGGTGTCGTACACCCTTATCTTGGGATGATTTTGTGAGCGAGCTTTACTGGGACCAGAGATGGTTGTTAACGCAGTCGAGAAGGTGAAGCTCATCAGGGATAGACTTCGCATGGCGCAGGACAGACATCGGCACTGGGCCGATAGCCATCGGAGGCCGTTGGAGTTTGAGGTACAGATTAGAATAGGATTAGATTTAGGTTTTTTTTTATGTTTTATTCATCATGTTTGTTTATCACTGTTAATTTGAGATCTTGTTTGTGTTTAAGTCGGAGATATGGTTTTTCTAAGGATATCTCCGACTCGTGGTACGATATATTTTGGTGGAGGTAGGAAGCTTAGCCCGTGCTTCATCGGCCCTTTCGTTGTCAGCGGGAGAGTCGGTGATGTGGCATACAGGCTAGACTTGCCACCTGTACTAGTGGGTGTCCATAACGTATTCCACGTATCACAGTTGAGACGGTACGTAGCTGACCCTAGCCATGTTCTCGATCATTCAGAGATTGAGGTAGGGCCTACTCTCAGTTATCCATAGCAGCCTGTAGAGATTCTGGATCGCCGAGAGAAGGTGCTGAGAAACCAAGTGATACCCTCGGTCCGTGTCGCATGGAGGCATCATTCTCCAAGAGAGTCTACCTGGGAGCGGGAGGATGAGATGCGCGAGCGATACCCTTATCTTTTTGGACCGTGAGGTATGATCGTCTATCCTTCTCATTGTTAGTTTCGCCTTTCAATTTTGAGGACAAATTTTTTTAAGGAGGGTAGATTTGTCACTGCCACATATCTAGTTTGAGGGTATTTTTGTCATTTTTGAATTATTTGAATTTAATATATTTTATTAGGAATTTAAAATGATTAATTAGAATGGTATGATTTAAATACTAGTTAATTGATTGCCATGTGGTTTAGGTTAGTCTAACCTAGATTGGACCTAACCTAGATTAGTTATAGCTAGTCTAGTTAGCCACATTGAGTTTAGTTAGCATTGGATAAATGGGTTTAAGTCATGGTTAGCTAGGTTGAGTGGTTTACAACTTGACTAGGAAAGGGCCCTAGATTCTAGGCCATTAATTAGAATTGATACATTGACAGCCCTTGGATGCACCTCCTAAAAACCCTAACCCTAGCTAGTGGCCGGCCAAGGACCCCCCCCTGCCTATAAAGTATCTTTATTGGAAGTTGTGCCTCTTTTCAATATTCCATCATTTTCCTAAGAACAAGGTTAGCCTTCACTTTTATTTCTTCATATTTTAATCATTAATGCTCTATATTGAGATTTCTTTCATAGTATTCTAAATACTCTTCTCCTACAGTTGGTGGAGTTAAATCTCAGGTTTGACACAATTTGGAGACTTTGAGTGGCTTTTGGAGATCTCTTTTGAAGGAGCTTTTTGTTGTAAAGAGCACACCTAGGTAAAACTCTATTCCTCCATTGAAATTAGGGTTTCTTTGCATAAACACCAAGCCCTAAGTATCCTTGTAATGTAGGAATAGGATTTGCACTATTTCGTGTCCTGTACGTGTCTGTATCGGACACGTATCAGTTGAGAACGTAGGTGTTCGACGAAATGCCACAGTGGGCATTTCGACCGAGATTTTGAAATGTTTTTTTAATAAGAAATTAGGTTTTTATATGGCTATTTGATTTTCTATTGACTGAGCTAGATTCGAGTCCAGTTCGTGTCGATACTGGACTCGTGGACACGCGCGCGCGCAGCCTGCTGCGTCCCCTGCTACCAGCGTGCTCGTGCTCAGTGCACAGAGCACGTGGACACGTGTGTTTAGACATAAAGTGAGGGGCAATCACTGTCGTGTCATCCCCAAAGTTTCGTATCCAACAGATGCGTGTCGAGTACGTTTGGACACGTGTACTGGTCACACGAATTCGTGCCAGTCTCGTACGTGAGTGTTGAGTGGATTTTGGACACGTTGTATCCTATTTTAGGACATCATTTTGGTAATGTGACACCTACTAAGGACCACTAATGATTACCTACCTAATGTTCATCATGAATTATGAAATTGAGTGTGGATTTGGAAATTCCAGTCGACTGATACACTAGAGTATCAGTGAGTGTACACTGTTCTTCTTTTCCTGTTCTTAATAATTAATAATATTTTTAAGTCATGTTTTAGATTGCTAATTTGTATCCTAACATGTTTACTAATCTCTGTTAGTAAAAATTTACTTATTAGAATGGGTTGATTAATGAGAAATGGAATATGGTCATGAGTTGGGTTTCGAATGTGGCTGATACTACTTGTTTTCAGTTTTCCTAAAACTGTTATTCCTATTTTAACCTATTTTTAATTGATGTTATCAGCTGTCCATTTAATCCTACATGTTATCTAGTTTATGATTAGTTGATTTAACATATTAGAATAGGTCTTATGGCACGAAATGAGATTTTGGCTATGAGCTAGGCTTTCGAAAATGCCCATGACTGATACATGAATTGAATGATGTTAATTCCTATTTTAAACTGTTAGGTTCTCCTTAATACCTGACATTGATTTCCTTAACCCTCAAAACCTGAGAATGTTAGCCATGACTGATTCAAATTGGAGTGGGAATAATTGAATGTTAACTTCAACTGTTTTGATATTCTTTCATGTTCATTAGTTCGACTGATTTCATTCTATTAGATGCTGAAAATTGTAACACTATAACACATATACACTGAACAGGAACACATTGGCCCTGTCTTGGGTTGTCAACCTGGGACACACAGGGATTTGGTTCAAGGCTGCATTTAGTTCCAGTAGATGGTTTCTAAACACTGTCATTATTACCTGGAACCAAGCCACACACATATGTTTCACGGTCACTTGAGTGCAATGTCTAAGACACACACATTGCCTGCCTATACACTACACTCACTGGAACACACACACTTTGTCTCCTCTCATTCACACACACACTATTTTCTGAATTTCCCTTTCACTGTACAGTCACACACACACACTCTAGCACACATTTTTTCTGTTACTTACACATATGTAAAGCATATATACATATTCCCTTCACTGATGGCTAATGATTTCACTCATACACATTAAATTGGCACACACACATTATATGTTCACCCACACATGTGTTTATGCCACACACACACACTTGAGCAAATGCATTGCCCTTTCTATTTCGATATATATGTGTATATACATATATACATGTATATATATTATGTGAGATGTATATATAGGTATCCTATATATTATAATATGTGTGTGTATTATATTTAGATATATGTATAGATATGTTAATATATGATATGTGGGTTTGGCTTGGGCATGATATAGCCTATAGCCTAGGGCTCATGGCCTATGGTGTGTCTGTTTGCCTAGTGAGAGTCTAGTTACACTTGTTTAGTCTTGATTAGACCTAGTTAGACTAGAATAGGCTAATTTGACTAGTTTAGACTTGGTTAGCCCTAGTTGACCTAGTTTGACTTCTAGGGTTGACCAAAGTTGACCAAGAGTTAACTTGGGTCTAGATTGACCTAGAATCATGTAGAATGCATAGTAGAACTTCATATTACCATTTTGGACTTGTTGTGACTTGTGCTGTTCTGATTAGGAGCCAGACACCTCTCCTCGGACAGTACATTTCATCCGGACACTCAGATAGCAGGCGAGTACATCCTCTGATCATTTCATATCCTGTTAGAATTATTCTTCTGCTTTAAATTACATTACTTGATACTGTCACGTTGGTCATATGGATTAGTACTATATGGATCCCTTCTTGAGATGTTATCCCCTTAGAGAGCATCGGATACTACATGTTCTGTGCGTTTCACTTACATGGTTTATCACTATGCTTCATGGTTTATTGAATCACTTATGACATGTACTCTCATGATCACAGAATCTTCCTTGAATCCCCCATTTATGGGCTTTCCTAGAATCCCCATTTATGGGACTATTATGTACCACCCTTCGGGGCCGTTACATGAATCATAACATAACCTGGCTGGATCCTTGTGTATTGATTGGGGGTACGGGGGAGTAGAAGTAGACATGTGAATAATACCAAGTAGTATAGCATCAAAATCCTTCCGTAGTATAGCATCAGAATCACCCTATGCCATTCACATATTTATATTGTACTCTGGCTCACTAGCCACTGTTAGTTCTCTACTTATAGTAGATATTTCTATTACAGTTCTCTCTCTGTTTACATTTTGTACTTTCTTTCAGTTTTCTGTATCTTACTTTATTGCATGATTATATTTTCTAACAAGCTATGAACTGTTGAGATGTATTGTGCTCGCTCCATCCTGATTGGGCACCGTTGAATGTTTACAGAGGATGAGGATGAGGCTGGTGTTGACACCTTCTATGGGACAGCCCTAGACGACACTTGTGAGCTGGACTCTCAGGAGGACCCAGCTCTAGCTGATGACATTACCCCTACTGCCTAGACTAGTTTAGTTAGGCTTTATCTTACTTATGTTGTCTTGGGACTAGTTTAGTTAGGCTTTATTTCTGTCATTGAGACCGGGATTGTATATATTCTTTCATACTCTGTAGTTGAGACTTTGTATTTCTGGATGTTGCTGAGTTGTTATCTTAGACACTTAGACTCTTCTGATCATCTGTATTTTATTTGATTTCTATATCATATCGTGCTTCTTCTTTCTTAGTTGTGATTGAGTTTACATTCTGCTATGTCACCCCCATTCGATGAGTATAAACTGCTTAGCCTTATAGTGTTAGATGCATTGAGACCTAGAACAGAGTTCTACCATCGATACTGCGGCGTATGCTGGACGTATCCACTTCTCGTGCCCTTACTCTAGGGTGCGGGTCGTGATATTGGTATAGCTCAATACGCTGCTGAGCTAACAAGCATTTTTTTCTAGTGCTTCGAGCTCCTGCAGACGCAAGTGGTAGCTTTCTTTGGTAGTCAACTCGCTGGCTAAGGCTACTCGAAAAGAAGGAATCTGAATTTCTAGGGGAAGAACTGCTTCGCTCTTATAAACCAGAGAGAATGGCGTACTGCCTGTTGTAGTCCGGACTGTTGTACGATATGCCTATAAATATTCACCGAGCTTCTCTTTCCAATCGTGCTTGTTTGAAGACACAAACTTCTTGAGAAGTTTAATGATGGTTTTATTGAAGGCTTATGCTAGCCCGTTATTCGCTTGATTGTAGGCGGTAGAGGCTACGTTCTGGATTCGATTACTATCCTAGAACCGATAGATTGCATGGCTTGCGAATTGTGGACCATTATCATGGATGATCCTGCGAGGTAGGCCGAAGCGGTAGATAACGTGATATTTGATAAAATCGATCACGTTCGATGCCTTCACTTGGGTGTGCGGTATAGCTTCCGCCCATTTAGAGAAGTAATCGGTTATGGCTAGGATGAACCGATGTCCTTTGGAGGATGGTGGGCTGATTGGTCCTATGACGTCCATGCCCCAGGCTTTAAAAGGCCAAGATGCTACCGTCTGGTGTAGAAACTCTGAAGGTTTATGAATAAAATCGGCGTGGAACTGACAAGCTCTACACTTTTTTGCATATTCAATAGCATCTGCTATAATCGTGGGCTAATAATAACCCATTCGTTTGAGGCGATCTTGTAATTTGGGGCCTGGTTGATGTACACCACAAACTCCATCGTGAGCCTCCTGGAGTGCATATTTGGTTTCTGTGTCTGATAAACATCGTAACTGTAGCCCGTCGTAAGAGCGTCGCTACAGCATCCTTGTAGCTGTATCGTAGTAAAATCTGAGGGATCGCCTTTGGATTGTCACTGCGTCCTTCGAGTCCTCGGGAAGGATTCCATAGACAGCGTAGTCTATGAAAGGAAATCTCCAGTCTTTAACATCGATGTTTATTTCCGTTGTGTAACTGTGATGAATATGCAAGGTATTTTTCATACAGAATAGATCTCGACCAGACACTATGATCGACTGCTGAGTATTGGTAGGGACGATCAAGGAAGCAGCGAGGTCGGCTAGAGCATTTGATTTTATATTCTGTAGTCGAGGCACGTGCTCGATGAAGAATCCAGTGAAAGTAGATGCCAACTCAATTGTCGCTCTGTGATAGGGGATGAGATCTTCATGACGAACTTCGTAATCCCCTCGGACTTGACTAATAATGACTTGGAATTGCCGTAAGCTTTTAGATAGTCAACTCCCAATTGTTTTGCCAGTTGCAGGCCGATTAATAGGACATTATATTCGGCCACGTTGTTGGTGTATTTATTCATGAGAGAATATGCATAATGTATAACCAGATGATCAGGTGACACGAGCACGACGCCTACTCCGGCCACAATATTTCCTTTGGGTCCTGTTCTTGATGTACCTTCAAAGGACAATCGCCAAATAGGAATTTTTTCAGTTGCAATGTTAGACTCTACTACTTCATTGGGGATTTCGTCGTAGAGTTTGGAAGATTCTGGCACCAGATGAGCTGCTAGGAAATCAGCTAATGCTTGGCCTTTTACTGCCTTCTGAGGAACGAAGAGCATATTGTATGGAGTTAATAGCATTGCCCACGTAGCTAAACAGGAATTAAGAGAACCCGGTTTAGTCATGAGTATTCTGAGAGGATTGACATTAGATATGATGTGGATAGTCTGCCCAGACACAAAGTGGCGTGTCTTCTGGATGACAAATACCAGTGCAAGGCATTCCTTTTCCATAGTTGCGTATCTGTGCTCGGCACCCACCATTATGCGCCTGAGATAGTAGATTGCCTATTCATGGCTGCCTTTATTCTTCTGTGCTAATAGGGCGCCAAGAGAATGGTCCATAGTGCGGATATATAGTAAGAAAGGCTTCCCCATTATTGGAGCTACCAATACTGGAGGGCTTGTGAGATACTTCTTGATGTCGTCGAATGCGCGTTGATATTGTTCAGTCCAGACGAAAGATACGCCTTTCTTCATGAGACGAGTGAATGGTTGACACCTTCCAGAAAGGTTAGAAATGAATCGTCTGATGTAGGCTAGCCTTTCTTGCAGTCTGTGTAGCTCTTTGAGGTTTCTTGGAGTATGCATATCGAGGACAGCCTGTACTTTTTCTGGGTCAAGATGTATACCCTTTGAAGTGATGACGAAACCAAGGAACTTGCCACTGGAGACTCCCAGAAAAGACTTGGTTGGATTCATCTTGAGTTTGTGTGCACGCATTAGTTCGAACACCGTTCTCAAGTCTTGGAGGTGGTTACCCTTGAGACGACTTTCAACTGCGATATCATCTACGTAGCACTCCACTGTTTTACGCATACGATCATGAAAAATTGTGTTCATGGCTTGCTGGTATGTCGCCCCTGCATTTTTTAATCCGAAGGGCATCACCGTATAGCAGTATACCCCCAACGGTGTTCGAAAAGATGTGTACTTCTCGTCGTCGGGGAACATCTTGATCTGGTTGTAGCTTGAGAACCCATCCATGAAGGACATCCGCTCGAAGCCACAAGTATTGTCGATCATTACGTCGGTGATCGGTAGAGGGAACTCGTCCTTCGGGCATACAGAGTTCAAATCACGGTAATCGATACAGACTCGAACTTTACCATTCTTTTTCATGACTGGAATGATGTTGGCAACCCAGTCAGGTATTGTTCTTCACGAATGAATCCACTAGCAATAAGCTTATTGACTTCATTTTTGATGGCCTCCATGACATCTGGTCGAAATCCTCGTTGTTGCTGCTTCACTCGCTTAGCTTTAGACAAAATATTCAGGCAGTGCATAGCGACTTTAGGGTTCAGGCCTGGCATATCTTCATAGCTCCATGCAAAGACGTCGATGTATTTTCTTATAAGCTGTATAAGAGACAGGCGTTCATCGCCAAATAGACTTTTACTGACGAAGATTGGTTTAAAAGATGATTCATCTCCTAAATTGACTTGGATGACTTCATCTTATGTAGGTGGTTTATGTTGTTCGAAGTGCAGCTCCCACCTAGTATCCATCTTTTGAGTCCATTATTCAAGCTCGATCGATTGGACATCGTCCACAATTTGGTTAATGAAAACCATGTTGACGGACATAGTTGCTTTGAACATGTCGCCAATGCTGGAGTCTGAGTCCCAGAAGGAGGAGTCAAAAGAATGAGAACAATGATCTGCTTCATCATCTGATATTTTGAGAGTTGTTGGAGGAGTGACATAACCTAAACCAACACCGTTTCTTTGATAGTAGTTCTCAGGTTTTTCGGAAGGAACAAAGTATCATATTGGCAATCGTCGTCCCCGGCCATAATTTAGCCTCTGGTCGCTTTTGATGTCATATCCCATGTTTTGGATGATATTCTTGGCCTGCCAACTATACCGAAAAAGTTTCATTTTTCCAGAGTCATAGTCAGCTTCCGTGTTGTGCTTGGGAGAAGTAGAGTCCGAAATAAACTTTCTCTCCCAATTATACGATCGAAGATGATTAGTTCTTCATCCTTCTTTCTGGCTGGAACGAGGAAGTAGTGGATATCTTCTGGGTAAACTTTTTTTGGCAGGTGAGGCATCGTGACCGGCATGCAGAGGTGTGGTCCTATGCCGTGCTCTAGAGCGTATATCGTATCTATGAAGTGGTTTACAGATTGATAGACATCGGAGTAATTTAAAGATAAACATTTACTAAGAAAATATGCAAGCTCTTCTTCAGGGATAACATAATCCGCTGAAGGTACATTATTATGAGTATTGATAAACTCATTGAGAGGATCATCATCTGGAAGAAGAGCCACATTCTTGGCCAAGTTCACCACGTAGGGTAATTCTTCAGGATTTGGAGGACGGACATCAGCAGGTTCCTCCTGGGGTGTCTTGCTGAGAGTGATGGTCAATGGTTTGACTTTTTCAAGTTTCTTCTTTTTCACCCAGATTGTAAGAGGCTTCAGAGTACTTTTTGGAGTAGTACATCCTTTGACTCGGATAATCAGGGGACCATCATTGGAGGATGAACTTACTTTATCTTCATTGTCAGCTTTGTTACCGTCATCCTTAGGGGGCTGAGATTGGTAAAGTACCGAATCTCCATAGTAGGCTTCGATGCCTTTAAAAGGATCAACATCGACAAGCTCCGTCTTTACGACACTATTATTGTTGACATACTTGAAGCACTGGTGAAGTGTGGAAGGAATGACCATGTTCTCGTGTATCCATGGACGTTCCAACAAGACGTTGTAGGATACATTGGCATCGATCACATAGCAGGAAACCTCCATTCGGAGATCACCGATCTGGCACTTGAGACAGATCTTGCACAGTGGATGGCTTCGACCAGCATTGAAAGACATGATAGTTGTGTTAGTTGCAGATAGCTTGTGCAGAAGGATTTCCAAAATTTGAAGCAAACTTATAGGAATGATGCTGAAGGAGGATCCTGGATCCATGTGCATGCGGTCCACCTTGATTGCCCCAATATACCTTGTATAGTACAGGGGTCTATCATGATGATTATTTTTGAGTAGCATGTCCTCCTGTGAAAAGGTGATGTTAGGCACCACTTCCATAGTACTGTGACAGTGAGGATAAGAGACAGGGTCTTCAGCGGGGGCTTTAACTTCAGCGAGATAAGAGTTGGCATGTAGTAATGGCTCACTTAAGGCCTTCTGCATTTCTTTGGAGAGTCGCAACAGATCGAACAAAGACAACCTGGCACGTGTATTGGATAGCTGTGCCAGTATGTCAAAGTTGTAGGGCCAATCCATGCCTTCGGGAGCTGGCACCTTCAGAGACTTGTCAAACTGCGTCTCCTTCTGCTTGGCTTTGTCCTTCGTTGGAGGCTTAGACGGGCCAGCTTCTAAGCTTGTGGTGGCAGCAGGAGCTTGAGAAGGTACTACTTCTTTTTGTGCGGGATCGAACGTCCGAAGATAAGTCTTCCCCGATCGCGTATCGCCAGATAGAACCTCGTAGATGGGAGAAGACACCATATGGCATGGCTTGTATTTCTTCTCCCTTTTTGGTTTGGGAGGTACCACCCCCTGCGTCACTTCTTGCACAAGGTCTTGATGGACCCAGATAATCTCACCAGGTTCAGTTGTGAGTGGCACAAAGGTTGAGTTACGAGCTGGCGGTAGGTTGATGACTTCCATTATTGCCTTGGGGATCGGGACCACGCCGTCTGGGACTTCTGTGGAAGGAAAGTCACCAAACTGAAGAGAGATCATGTTAGAAGATACGACCTTGTCTTCAGCTTCGAGGTTAATCACTTGGCTGTCGGTAAGCTATTGTATCTTATTCTTCCGGACAATGCAGTCCTTGGTGGAATGATGCACGTACTGATGATAGAGATAATACTTGGGATCGTTGAGCTGGTTCGCCTCTGCAGGATGTCGTGGTGGAGGCAATGTCAGTTTATTACCCTTCGTTAATGTGTGAAAGATGGTAATGACATCGTCTTCGTCAAAGAAGAAGGTCTCCTTAGGCTTGTCGGAGGCGTCCTGAGAATTGGAAGCTCCTTTGGATGTGTCGACCTTCAGGACTTCTTTCCCTTTACCCCCACGGTCAGGGAAAGTTTGAGGATGCTTGCCTTTGTCTTCAGATTTAGGTATTTTCAACCCTAGTAGTTCCAGATTAGGAACGTCATTTTCAGCAGCATCAGCAGCCCCTAATGAAAGCGGGTCATGTATCATACTTATGTATACCCAGACAAAACATTACAGTAGAAAGGAAGTTATGTCGACAAGTATCCATAAGTTCTGAGTCTGGTATGCCGAAGGCCATCTTTAGTGCTAGCCGCCTGAAGCGTTCGATGAAGGCGATGACAGACTCAGTCCTCCTTTGCTTGGTCTCAATGAGGGTAGACATACTAACATGCATGCCACTCTCATAAAACCTGTTGAGGAACAGCCTCTCCAAGTTTTTAAACAAATTGATACAACCGTCAGGCAGACTGCAGAACCATTCAAAAGC
Organism: Iris pallida; assembly: GCA_029216955.1. Lineage (NCBI taxonomy): Eukaryota > Viridiplantae > Streptophyta > Magnoliopsida > Asparagales > Iridaceae > Iris > Iris pallida. Next base: position 12,791,591 of record JANAVB010020599.1, on the reverse strand, counting down.
TATCCCCTGCAAGGTGTTAATAAACATTTTTGACAAGAACGAATCGTCCCTGGGTAAGTGTAGAGTCTGCGTGTTGAAATTTGTTATGTATTGACGAGGAGAAGTGAACCTGTCAAATGAATTTAGGTCATCGGCTTGTAGTTCGGAGGGCAAGTAGCATTCTACCATTCAAAGGGATAAGGTTAAGATATCTCTATCTTTTGGAGCTCATTTTTGTGTGAGATGGTGTCGAGACGGGGGACCAGGGAATCAATTGCATCCTGTTGATTGAGTAGGTGTTGGGAAACGGCTGCTGAACGGTTGTCAGGCATCGTTGGCGAAGGACCACCACCAGCATTTGTAAGATTTGGAGGAGGCGCAATGGAATGATACTCCTTTTATAGTGAAAGAGGGTTGTTGCTATGAGCCGGACTAGTGTGAGCCAAGACATTTTGTTGAGGTGGAGGAACAGCCGCAGCAGCTTGGACAGCCATTATACTGGTAAGCATATCAGTGATCTTGGCGAATGCTGTTTCAAGATCCTCTAGTCGTTTGCAGGTCTGATCACTGGCTTCTTGAGGTCTTTCTCCGTCTGCCATGTATGTTGATAACATGCGAGGACGAACAGAGGAGATTGTACAACTGGTGCTGATATTGTCTGTCTCTGAGTTGACAAGTCCCTCATCTTCAGGTAGGGGAGGCAGAAAGTTGTCGTCAGACTCAGAGAGATCATCGTCCTCTGGCAGGCTACCCAGTGAAGGTCATCCATTTCAGACTTTGAGGGAATACTACCCCCAGATTGGGAGTCCTTGTCATCTGTACGGAATCTCGCCATTGACCGAGTACCCATATAGACTACTTCAGATGTGACAACCTGCTGGCCATCTATTGGTATACTTCGTCTTCTTCTTCTCGCAAAACTGAGAGAGAAAGCTGTGTTCGAAGTCCACCGTCTTTTATTAGGGCTTCCATAAGGGGGACCCCATGAAGCCATGTTGGATGAGACACATCACGGCTTTTCATCGTCAGAGAAGTGCAGCCGTCGAAACATGGACTTTCTCTGAGGCACTCTTCTTGCTTTGGAGCAGCAACTGTTGGTAATAATACTAGTGCACGGATGTGCGCTATGAATTGTTATGTCCTCCCTCGCTTTACGCTTATATTTTAACATGTCACGTAAGTCAGCAGAAGGGAGTTTTGCCTTAAAACCCATGTTGCGTGCATCGCCGTGATTTGTATACGGGGTTGTAAGGAGAGTTGGCGCATCCAAACTTAGTTCACGTGCAGGGGCAACCCCCATACCTAAGTGCTGTGATGTCCTTGAAGACAGCCCCGTGCTATACGCGTTGGGGTCTGTCTTTTTGCTGTGGGCACATAGGCTTTGGAGACTGGCTTTGGGCGCTTGCTTCTTGGCAGCATGTCTGAGCCTCATTGATGTGGACACATAGTATGGATTAGCTGAGCCTGGGCGCATAGCCTTGGGTGCATGACCCTGGATGCCCAGTCTGTTGAAGACAGAAGCATTCTGATTGGAGTTATGCGCCCAAACACCCCCTTGGGCCCATGCTTGGTGGAGCAGCGCTGTTTTCTTCCAGTTTTGCCACATACGTTTGTGAGCCACGCTGGGGTTTGCCCAGAGTGTCGAACACCCCGATTCTTGGCATCGTATTACTTTCCTTTGCCAAGTCTCGAGCGTCGAACACCCTTTTGTTGGTTGTGCAGGAAAGAAGTTACTGAGCTAGTAGAGCCCGGAACGGTGTGAGCCTTCTGCATTTGGGGAGCTTCTGTGGCAGAGTCATGCGCCCATGTGACAGGGTCCTCCAGTTGTATATCTGCTATGACACTAGCAGGATACGCACATTGAGCCTTCGGAAGCCAAGTCTTGCGAGACTTGTTTGGCTTCGCTGATCTTGAGGGAGTAGTGCCATCCCTCGATAGCATCTCTTCGAATGCCTGCTGATCGAATTTCATGATCAGCATATTCTGAGTGCTCCCCACTTTATCGGTATCGGATTATGTCACCACTTTCTAGTCAGAGAAAAAGGTAGTCCCCAGTAGAGTTTCCATTTTTGTGGACACACACAAAAAGAAGAAGAAACATTATCCTTTCTTTATTGGCGCAAGGTACCACAAATCGAGTACGACTGAGAGATCTTGCGCTGAGGATCCCCGAGTACAAAAAAGAATTCTGGGAATGGGGCGATAGAGATCGAGTAACAGTTGCTCCTTTACTCCGTTGACACTCCGATTACAAAAGTGGGAGAAAAGCTAAGAAAATTGCTAACTCTCGGCTGACTGGCAAGAAGTGCAGCAATTTGGCTCTTGAAAATGCTCTCCGTTCTGTGTTTTGAAGAGGGATGAGACCCCTTTTTATAGTAGTTTCTAAGCTGGAACGATGTTATGCGCCCACATGAGGAAAACACACTAGTTTTCATGTGGGCACATAGTCCTGCCTTGGGTGTATAGGGTGTAGGCGCATGCAGGCTGCGAGATCGTGGGTGGTCATAGTGTTGAGGTGGCCGCATGCTTCGGTGCACGACTGCTCGTGGAGACTGACGTAGCCATACGCTTCTGTACACATTTTGATCTTGGCTTTGACCGAGTCAGGCTTGCGCGCATAGCCCTGTTTCAGGCTATGCGCCCTCCTTCTGGGGGAGCTTGTCTTGGGTGCATAGAGCTTCACAGGGTGGCTTTGGCGCATAGAGCTTCACAAGATGACTTGGGCGCATATGTCCTCATTGGCTTGGGCGCATATGTTCTCATTGGCTTGGGCACATAAGGCTTCATTGCTGAAATTTTCATGTTTCTACAATATGTACTTGGCTAAACACCATCAAATAAAAGTACAAAAATAGAGTGGGAGAATAAGGTAACACACTCGCTAATCCGTGTCAGTCCTTTGAGTGCGATCCATTCGAAAAAGAAGATGGTAGAACCTCGAGATCAACTATAGAACCTGGCCATGCAAAACCAGTGGGGTCAAAACCCAAAATAGCAAGTTCCACAAGAAAAGCTCGAGGAGAACGACAAAGCCTAATAACAACACAACGACAATACATATACATTAATAAAATAAATGCAGGTCGAGACTAGTGCGGTACCAATACACGCATCGCGAGAATAGAAATGACCGAATGGAAATACTCAACAATATAGCAATAAAGATTAATAAGCCGATGAGCAACAAGGGACTTAGGAACAACTCGAAGTCGAAGCCACAACCCTTAAACTAAACAAGGACCGGGATTGCAGATCTTTTTTTCGAGCAGAACTTAGCCTCTGGCCAATCACCGACACAAAGAGCAAATAAAGTAACGCACTACGCAAAGTGCACTGGCAATCATTGCCTACGACTTTCTATCATTAACTAATTAGGGTTATCACAAACCTAGTTACTAAAATACAAGTTGAGGATCTTCGCAACTACCTGACTGTAGAATCCCGGATGCCCTGTGGTACGAGTAACTTTTACATCTATTGGTCAATAAGACTGTTGGTAGAAGAAACGTGTCTTAAATATAACGTGAACAACTATATCATAACTTGTAAAAAAAACATATAACTGACTATGTCGCTACCCGACACGACATAGGACTCGATCGCAACATTTGAAACATATAACTGACTGTGCCATAACCCGACACGACATATGACTTGATCGTGTATCAATATGCACAAACTTGGTTGGTCCTGGAGCCCTTGCCTAGCAGGGTTAAGCCACGCCTCACGGGGCCCTTGGAGCTCGGGGTTGGTAGTGCGAATTTCCTCCTACAGTGATCTACTTCAATTTACTAGTCATTTACCTTATCATATTCATGTCAAATTCTCAAGTCGTGGACACTCAAGATTTTCTAAGATGACGTGTGCTTTGTACGAGTAATTCGTAAGTTATCACTTGCAAACATCCCCCTACTAATTTTATGCGATACACGGGATAATACTCACACTCGATTGTCTAGTGCTAAGATTCAATAGATTTAACATTTAACAACCTATATCCATGGTGTCAAGAAAGAATATGTACTCATATCTTTGATCTACAAATTAATAAGAAAATCAACACATGAGTGCGCTACTACGAGCCACTATCTAGAATCTAGACATAGAACAATACGTGAACATAAACATGTGACATGTTTATAGGGTGTACATCACTTTTTAGCAATATAACAACACTAGAGCATGATAAGACATCATTTAAATTGAAAAAAATAGTAAAAATGGACGAAAACGGGCAAAATGGGACAAAAATAGCTCAAATCAGCTAAAAAACAGCCAAAATCGGTATACCGACGGTATACTGTAGTATACCGACGGTATTACGACCAAAAGACAGAGAGTTTACGGGGTATAAATTATGTATTACACCGGTATACACCGGTAAACCATCGATATACCATTTTGTAACATCGACAAAAACTTGAAAAAGTGGCAAAACTTCTTTCGGCCATAAAAATCTCATTTTAAATCGAAATTCAAAATTTCAAAAGTCAAAATCGCATATAATTGAATTTTCTACAACATGAAAGCATTATTTTTTTACTGATTTTAATAATAGAATAATAAATACCTCAAAATACTCGAAAATACTATCTACGCAATACTACCGATCAAAACCAAAAATGCTATATACTAAAGATGTCAACAATTTAGAGAAGCATATTATAGAACAGTAAAACTTTACTTTCTATGAAAAATGAAAATAAAGCATGGTTATGTCACTTTTGAGCAAGATGTACTTGCCTAGAGTCTCTAGCAACCAAGTCTAAGCTTCTACTCCTCCTCCTAGGGGTGTTTGACACCACACCCAGGCCTCAAGGCTGGCTCCCATGCATAGCCCAATGGGAGAGAAGAGAAGAAGAAATGAAGAGAGTGAAAAAAAATAAAAAGAGAGGAAAGAAAAAATCAAAGGATATATATAGAAGGGGTAAATTAATCGTGATCGTCCGATCGCGATTCGTGACTCGATCAGGATTAATCTCGACCGTCCAGAAGAAAACCAAGAAACCAATGGATAATAGAATGTATCATCACTATTCATAAAAATATCTAAACACTATTAATCAAAATATCTAACTACTATTCATCAAAATATCTAAAATCAAAAATATATAAATATGAAAAATATCCATCGTGCGGTATACCGTCAGTACATACCGGTACACCGTCGGTATGCCAGTCAAGAAGAAAATTTATAATTTAGAAAAAGTTTTAAAGCGTTCCAAAAACCAAGAAAGTACGAAATACAGTACAAAATATGTTCCGAATATAAATATCGATTCTGTGAGACGAGTCGCCCAACTCTCCCATCCTTAAAAAAATTTTGTCCTCGGAATTTCCTAAAACTAGACGAGTAAAACACGCATGCTAATACAAGGTCAAAAATCATAACTCATCGAAAAAAACATCCCGTGTATAAGTGATAATTGAGATACAAAATTTAAATAAATGCAAATAATAATAAATACACACATATATAATACAAGAAAAAAATAGAACTATGGGGCATATGGAATAATATACTGCTGAGTCAGTTGAGTAGGGATTCGACCTCGCTTGCCTACGCTGATTCACAAATTGGACAGGGGTCAAGTCTTGAAGAAAGTCGGTACCAAAAACTCAGTCGAAGACATAACTCTAATCCAGGATGCACCTACATAGTCAGGATACATGATAGATATCACGTATCATGTGATACGAAGGTAGAAGAGTGGTACAAGAAACTCGCCTTTACTCGCTGAATATGTCAAGTCAACCATCGCATTCTGGGCATAAGTAGAATACAAAGCTGTCGAAGAAACCCAAGAATAAGAATGACTGAAGAAACACCTCAGAGGCTTACCAACAACCTGACTTATCTCAGCCAACATCTGCTCTATGATAACAAACTCTCTCTGACCATGCATCAGAGCTGCGCTATGACATGCTGCTGATTCTACCTAACCTGCTAGACCTGGGTAAACTAGGCCAGATGTTGCTATTGAAACTGCTGATACCGCGTCGGAAGGTGATGCTGAACATGGGATCAAGCTGACGCTGCTGGTCCTCTCTGGCCTCAATCACCAAGGGCACTAGGCAACTAACGAAGACTCTAGATGGAAAGTTGGCAAGACCTTATATGTGATCAGAGCTCCAAACCTGAGATACTTACCATTGGCCCTCACGTACTGAGATTCTTCGTGCCCGTAGCTTCACATAGTAGGTACACCTTAACTGTTAAACTGATACCGTCGTTCGAAGTGATGGTACTACCTGACTAGGAGCTCGATGATCTGGAGTTGTAACTACAGGAGCTATAGACTAGATGGTAATTCCCCTCATCATCTGAAGCATAGCGTGCTAATCTATCTGTGCTGGTTGAACTGATGGAAGTGAAGGAGATGGCTGAGCTGACTAAGCTGGTTGAAATGACTGGAGTAGGGTGGACTAAGCAGCCTACAGATGCTGAAATGGTACTAGCACATGACTCTGCAAATGTAGGATCTGATAATAATTTACTACCTGAACTACCGAAGAAGACGGAGCAATGAAATCCTCGAATGAATTAAAATATGGGGTATCCCTAAATGATAAGGACATGTGATATCAAAAAGGGACGGGAATAAATAAAAGACATATCAAGCATGTTAACAGTTAAAGGAAAAGAGATGATACGATGCATAAGAGGAGATCAAACAAAGACAAATATAGGAATGAGATTCCCACAAGATGAATCCCCGACAAGTCTGAAAGACGGACTGGCATAGGCCACCAAAAAACCCAATCACGCCCAGAACCCGAATACTTGAAAGTAGGAAAAAACAAAGCCAGCTATGTATATCAGAGTACGCTAGTACCCGATTATACGATCATGGCTATCTAGAAGACAAGTGGGTTGACTCTAGCATGCCACTGATGACTCCTAAGGCCTGACAGGTCCTATCTCAATCCAAACAACACAAGAAGCAATAAAGAGTAAATTACATATGAGATGGGTAAGGCGTCACAACACAAATGCATATATAATCATGAGAGCTGACATAATAAAAGATACGTCAACTAATTATAACAAAGGTACCTAAATGTACAACTAGCCACGATCCAGAATATACATCCATGTCGTCTATTGAAGGAGGGAACAAAATCCAGATATAAGGACTAACACATGCCCTTGGCTAAACACCACCAAATAAAAGTACAAAAATAGAGTGGGAGATAAAGGTAACATACTCACTAATCTATGTCGGTCCATTGAGTGCAAAACATCCGGAGAATACGATAGTACAACCTCGAGATCAACTATAGAACTTGGCCATGCAAAACCAGTAGGGTCAAAACCCCTAATAGCAAGTTCTACAAGAAAAGCTCTATGTGAACGAGAAAGCCTAACAACAACACAACAACAATACATATACATAAATAAATAAATGCAGGTCAAGACTAGTGCGGTACGAATGCATGCATCTCGAGAATAAAAATGGCTGAATAGAAATACTAAACAATATACCAATAAAGATGAACAAGCCGATGAGGAACAAAGGACTTAGGAACTACTCGAAGTCGGAGCCACAACCCTTAAAAAAAATAAGGACCGAGGTTGCAGGTCTTTTCTCGAGCAGAACTTAGCCTCTGGCCACTCACCGACATAAAAAGCGTATAAAGTAAAGCACAACAAAAAGTGCACGATAAATTATTGCCTATGGCTTTCTATCATTAACTAACTAGGGTTATCATAAACCTAGTTACTAGAATGCAAGTTGAGGATCTTCGCAACTACCTGAATGCGGATACTCGGATGTCCAAGGGTACGAGTAACTTGTACATCTATTGTCTAACAAGATTTTCGGCAGATGAAACGAGTCTTGGACTTATAATATTAACAACCATATCATATACTTGTAAAAGAAAATATATAACTGACTGTGCCGCAACCCGACACGATATCTTTTTTCGTAAAAAGCAGATATGATATAACAAATCAAGTCTTTCCCTAAAATTTCAAATAGCTGTCCCGAATGCAAGTTGACTCGATCGTAACATATGAAACATATAACTAACTGTGCCACAACCCGGCACGACATATGACTCGATCGTGTATCAATACGCGCAAATTTGGTAGGTCATGGAGCCCTTACCTAACAGGGTTAAGCCACGCCTCATGGGGCCCTTGGAGCTCGGGGTTGGTAGTACGAATTTCTTTCTACAATGATCTACTTGAATTTACTAGTCATTTACATTATCATATTTATGTCAAATTCTCAAGTCGTACAGAATCAAGAATTTCCTAAGATGACGTGTTCTATGTACGAGTAATTCGCAAGTTATCACTTGCGAACATCCCCGTACTAACATCACGCAATGCATGGGACAATACTCACACTCGATTATCAAGTGCCAAGATGTAATAGATTAAACATTTAATAATCTATATCCATGATGTCAAGAAAGAACATGTACTTATATCTTTGATCTAGAAATTAATAAGGAAATCAATACATGAGTGCGCTACTACGAGCCACTATCTAGAATCTGGACATAGAATAAAACGTAAACAGGAACATGTGACATGTATATAGGGTGTACATCACTTTCTAACTATACAACAACATAGAGCATAATAAAACATCATATCAATCGAAGAAAATATCAAAAAAGGATGAAAACGGGCAAAAACGGACAAAAATAGCTCAAATCAACCAAAAATAGCCAAAATCGGTATACCGGCGATATACTATAGTATATTGACGGTATTCCGGACAAAAGATAGAATTTTTGTGGTGTAAATTCAGTATTCCGTAAGTATACACCCGTATACCGTTTTGTAACAGCGGCAAAAACTTAAAAAATGGCAAATCCTGTTTCGACCATAAAAACCTCATTTTAAATGAAAATTCAGAATTTTAAAAGTGAAAATCGTATAGAATTGAATTTCCTACAACAAGAAAGCATTAGTTTTTACTGATTTAGAAAATTAAAAGATGAATAACTCAAAGTACTCGAAAATACTATCTAGAAACTCAGATCTACGCAATAACACTGATCAAACCAAAAAATACTATATACTAAACATGTTAAATATTTAGAAAAGCATATCATAGAATAATAAAATTTTACTTTCTATGGAAAATGAAAATAAAGCATGGTAATGTCACTTTTGAGAAAGATGTAACTGCCTAGAGTCCCTATCAACCAATCCTAATATTCTACTCCTCCTAGGGGGTTAGACACCACACCCAAGGCCTCAAGGTCAGCCCCCATGTATAGCCAAGGGGAAAGAAGAGAAGAAGAAATGAAGAGAGAGTGAAAAGAATGAAAAGAGAGAGGAAAGAAAAAATCAAAGGATATATATAGAAGGGGTGAATTAATCATGATCGTCCGATCGCGATATGCGTCTCGATCGGGATTAATCTCGACTGTCAAGAAGAAAACCAAGAAATCAATGGATAATAGAATGTATCATCACTATTCACGAAAATATCTAAATACTATTCATTAAAATATTTAAACACTATTCATCAATATATCTAAAATCAAAAATATCTAAAAGGGGAAAATATCCCCTGGGCGGTATACCATCGGTACACACCGGTACACTGTCGGTATGCCAGTTAAGAAGAAAATATATATTTTAGAAAATGTTTTAAATCGTTCCTAAAATCAAGAAAGTATGAAATATACTACACAATATGTATCCAAATATAAATACCGATTCTATGAGACGAGTGTCACAACCATTTAGACAAAAATTGATGCATAAACATGTGACATCCATTGAGACTAAACATATTGATGGAAATCGGTATGGAGAAATCTTTACCTGTCCCTTCATAGCTAGACCCCATACATCCTACTAACTCTGGAACCATCGAAAAGATCAAGGATCAAGTTTCTTTGGGTCCGGAACCACTATACACCGAGCATCGGGCCATCGATGTCAATTCATTCGGGTAGATGAAGTATCATGTTCCTTCTAGTAACCAAATGACAAAGATTCATGTCCCGGCCATCGCTGCTAATTGGTTTGGAGCGATCAAATATGAACTTCCTTTCAGTCCAGATTAATAAACATATCGAAAAGATGTTGTACTCCTGTACAAAATGAGATTACATTGGAAAATGAATTATGTACAACTTTTTTTATCTATTATTCTTGAAGTTAAGTTTCTAGAAAACTATAACTTTCAATAGTGCAATTTCTTTGTGACTTTATTGCCATAATAATAATAAAAATTAGTTTATAGTGTTATGTTGAACGAAATATGTATTGAACATTCATAAAAATTCATGGGTTGACTTTAAAGAACAATCAAGGAATAGTCATGTGTATACTCATAAAATTCTAAATCAAGGTCTCCTCCCTCAACGAAGATAAATAAGGTATTATGAACATATTATTTTGTTATCATATTCTTAAAAATAATGATTGTACCATTTTACTTTATACCATGGGTTTGATTGAACATATGTTTAGAGCAATAGATCGACCTTTTTTTCGTTATCTATGTGTGTTATTTTTGGTGCTGGTGTGATACAAACATAGGTCATGCCTAGCATTTGGCTAAAAAAATTTAATTTAAAAACACTTATTAATTTGCTAATTTCTTCTAGTTTGGTTTTAGGTTTAGACTATTCTCCATTTTGTCTTAAATAAAAAAGAAAAGAAAATCCAACCTAAAATAAACTAGCAAACCAAATACAAAGAAACTATTCTTAAAAGATATAGCTTTCAATTTTATTATTGTAATTTCAGCTTGTACGAAATATTTTATCGATCAAAATACCAATATTATTAATTGGTGGTTGTATATATAACTGAATATCGAATATCAAGATATACTAAATATAGTTTTTATTTTCGGCAAGAATGGATCAGTTTGACATGTTTATCTTTTTACTATGTCAACTTATTGTTATTTTGTTTTTTTACAAAAAAATAGGATAGTTTTTATTATGGTTAATATGACGTGTTACTTTTACATTCATTGGCCAAAAGGCCTATAAATAACTATAATGACCATCAATTTGACTATATAATCTTCCAATCTACCATTTACATGTACTGTTAATATTTTCAAAGGCAACAAAATTATTCTTCTTTTTTATGGTGATGGCTTTTGTAATGTCTATAGTCGTTGCCAATGGGTCTCGACACATTTAAAATCTATTCATGGAGAAGCACCAAGTGGTCGGCACTAAACAATTGGAAGAGGTCAAGCGTGAAGCCCCTGGCGGTCCAGACCCGATACATCATCTTGTGTCACCCACCAAGCCCGAAGCACTCATCGATGCTAATAGATATAGAGAAATCAAGCGTGAATCCCCTGGGGGTCCGAACCCGATACACCATTGTGCAGCAGCCACCATACCTGAAATACTCATAAATGCCAATCCATATGGAGACATAAAGCATGAAGTCCCTGGGGGGCCAGACCCGATACACCACCATACATCACCTACCAAGCCTGAAGCACTCGTCAATGCTAATTGATTTGGACATATCAAGCGTGAAGCCCCTAGGGGCCCAGAACCGATACCCCATCCAGCATCACCCACCAAACATGAAGCATTCATCATTGCTAACAAATTTGGAGAGATTAAGTGAGAAGCCTCTTTTGGATCAGACCCAATATACTATATATTACGCAACACCCATCAAGCGTGAAGTACTCATCAATGCTTATGGATTTTTAAAATTCAACATTTAGTCCCTTCGAGTTCGAAGCCGATACACAATATTGCAAAGTATATCCATTCAACGATAATGAATTTAAAGAAATTAACCATGTAGTCCCTTCATGTCTAAACCTATTAAATAATCCAATGCCATACACCAATTAGGCGAAAAGGTGGAGACAATTATGATATAAAATAAGATTGTCATGGACAATGAAATGTACCCCTTCTTCTAGTATTATCCAGTTGAATTTCTAGTAAAATATCACTTGACACAAAGTAATGCTATTTACCATGATGCATTATGCGGATTAAAACATGTGCTGAACATGCCCAAACTATTTCTTTGAGCCTACGTACGGCAATTTTTTGAAACTTTTTGGTTAGGAGCAAGGTTGAAACTTTTAATCCAATATGTTGTTTTTTCTTAAAAGAATATGGAAATCAACTATAAAGAAGAAGAAAAATTGGACTACAGCTTAAACATCATTCCTACGATTTCGATTTCCATGAAATATGTTACCAATCAAAATATTTTAATTATTATTGCATGGCTAGGAATATTTAACTGAACCTACAATTATCAAAAGTATTTAAAAGATTTTTTTTTTCTTTGTTTATCACTAACCAATCACTTCGATATGTTTGTTTTTTAGCGTCACCATGACTGATGTCAAATTAGGTGCTATTTTTTTACAAAATTACGTATTACTTCACGTTTTTCGTTAAAAATTATGTGTGATATGCAATTTTGACAATGATCAAAATTAAAAATATTCTAAATTTGACAATGCCCATAATTAAATTTTGGCTACACCTTCGAAGATACTACTAGTAATGTTTGATATTCTTTCCTTGATTTATGTATATAGAATATGTTGATATTTCCTTAATCGGTTTATATGTTTGAGCCTTAAATGACTATATTATCACAATATTAGAATTTATACTCAGAAAGAAATCACAATATTTTTCTGTCACAATATTTAGACAAATTTTGCATGTGCTTATATTCTGCGACGCTATAATTCTTTTGACTTATTAAAAATAATTAGTCACAAGAAATTAGTTAGTGAAATTGTAAATTTCTTTAAATCTAAAGTTTTAAAAGTTGAGAATATTTTGAGTACAACCCGCAAGGGTCCTTCTGACGGGCGTAAATAACGCTAAGTAACAAGGTACTTAATCGTCCCCCTGTGGACCTCCGTTAGTTGGAAATCGGCCCTACAACTAACCCAAGTTAATCAACACTTGATAGACTAAATATTTTCTAAGGTTGATTAGCAAAATCACGTAAACTATTATTCTAGTACTTTAGACTGCCATTTTTGCAAACATGGCTAGTAAAGATAAATCTTTAGTCCCACGGCTGAATGATACTATGGCTTACATTAAAAGGTGACAAAGTCAGCTAATTTTTGACTCATTATCTTAAGGCTTATATCAACAATTTGTGTAATCAAACATTTGTTTAAATGGATTCTGATGACATAGAGTGTAATTTAGGAGTAACCCAAACATTTGTCTTAGTTAAACAAAAAAATTTTGGCACTATTTATTTTGATAACATTAACATCATCTTCGTAGTCTAGTTTTCTCTGTTTTCAGATTGATATTATTTCAGAAGCCCTACTACATAAAGTCTGTCCATTCAAGACAAGTCATTAAAGCCTTGAAGACTGAAGTAAAGACCGACGATCCTTGAAAGACGGCTCTCATTACTTCAAGATTTCGAGTCTGTACAAGGTCTAGGTCTTTCTGTTAACACTTAAGGTTGGATGAAAAAACTAAAAGATTTCTAATTCTTCAGTCAAAAATCAATGTCTTAAAGAACGGCATACCGACGGTATACTACGGCATACCGACGGTATACCGTTTTCATTGGCCACAAAACGTTCTGTGACAAATGTCAGCATACCGACAGTATACTCCTGCATACCGACGGTATACCGTTTTGCTTGACACAAAAACGTTCTGTACGAAATATCGAAATACCGACGGTATACTACGGCATACCGACGGTATACCGTTTTGTGAGCCATAAAACGTTCTGTGACAAAACATCGGCATACCGACGGTATACTACGGCATACCGACGGTATACCGTTTTGTGAGCCATAAAACGTTCTGTGACAAAACATCGGCATACCGACGGTATACTATGGCATACCGACGGTATACCATTTTGTTCAGCCACAAAATATTCTGTGACAAACATCGGTATACCGACGGCATACCGCGACATACCGACGGTATACCGATTTACGAAATTTGATTTTTGAATGGACGAATACTAGCATTAATTGCTAGCATTAAATGCTCCCAACGGATATAATTATGACCGTTACAGTTCAGAACGGCATACCAATGGCATGCCGGTCCATACCGACGGTATGCTGTCTGGGCTGTATCAAGGAGCATTAAATGCTACCTACTCTTGGTTTATTTATAAATGGATGTCGTCTCTCTCATGATGGCTTATCCACTCTTGCTATAAATTTTCTAACAACGAAGAGCTCCACCATTACTCCCTACACAAGCTTTTAATTGTCATCCATTCCCAAAGTGCTAGAGTATTCAAGAGTTGTACTTTTTGATCTTCAAGTGTTAGAAGATCAACAAGTTCTCTTCCTTTCCTTTTGAAGTTGGCGAACTTTCGTAAGAAAACTCGTGTGTAAGAAGTTGACGAGTTCTTCGGATCCAAACTCGTGTTCATGTTGGCGAGTTCTTCGGATCCAAACTCGTGTGTACTATTTTACTAAATAGTGGATTTAAGCCGGAGAGAGTTTTGCGACTGGATTGCCTCTAGGAAGAATACCAGGATACATCGTGTGTTTGATTTTCTTACTCTCTCTTTTTAATTGAAGAATATAGCTTCTTATGTTTAAATTATTTTTTCCCTATTCACCCCCCTCTAGGGTTCTATAATTGGTATCAGAGCTTTGTTCTCTTGATTTGGATTTACACCCTTAGAGTGATCCATGGCTACTAACCCTAGTATCAACACTTTCCACAATGAGGGACACTCCACAAATAGGCCTCCTCTATTTGATGGAACCAACTATAACTATTGGAAGATTAGGATGAGCATTTATCTCAAGTCCATAGATTTCGATTTATGGGATTGTGTGATAAATGGTCTCCCTACTCCTTTCGGAGTTATTGAGGATGTTGTATCTGACACCCTTAAGGACAAACTCACTGAGAATGTCAAGAAGCTTGCTAGTCGAGATTCCAAGGCTATGAACGCTCTTTACTGTGCTCTCGATAACAGTGAATTCAATAGAATCTCTACTTGCAAGACTTTTAATGAGATTTGGAAGTTGCTTGAAGTCACACACGATGGTACATCACAAGTAAAAGAATCAAAGATTAGTAGACTCACCCAAGAATATGAGTCTTTTAAAATAAAATAAGATGAGTCTATTATCTGCATGTTTACTCGTTTTGGTGATATCATTAATCTTCTTTCGTCTCTTGGTAAAGAATATCCCGCTCATGAAAAGATCAGAAAAATTCTCAAAGGATTGACCAAAGGATGGAGTCCTAAAGCTACCGCCATCATTGAAGGAAACGACCTGACAGTCATAAACCATAAGACCCTCTTGGGGAAGCTTATGACTCATGAACTCAACATGAAAGATCAAGAAGAACCTTCCATGCAAGAGAAGGAGAAGGAGAAGGCCAAAGAGAAGGAGAAGGAGAAGGCCAAAGAGAAGGAGAAGTCTCTGGCTCTCAAAGTTACAAAATCCTACTCAAAGGATAGCTCCGACGACAACGAGTCGGATGATGATGAAGAAATAGCTCTCACAGCTAAGCACTTCCGAAAGTTCCTCAACTTCAACAAAGCCAACCGCTTTAGACGGGACAACGATGAAGATCCGACGTGCTATCAATGCAGAAGAACCGGACACATCAAGAAAGATTGCCCCATGACAAGAAAAGACTCTAGTAAGTACGAGAAGCCTAGCAAAGGAAGCTCTTCCTCATAAAATTTGCCAACACCAATATCTGGTGTGAGAGCGATGCTAGTGATTCAGACAACGACAAAGATTGCAAGCACAATGCAAACGTTTGTCTCATGGCAACCGATGAGGTACTCGATGATCTCTCTTTAAATACTCTTACTTATGATGACTTGGAGAATGCTATTCTTGAACTACACGAAGAACACAAAGGTGTTAGAAATTAATACAAGAAATCTCTAAAAGAGGTTGATGCTCTTCAACTTGAAGTAGAAAGACTCTCAAGCATCATTATTGATGTAAAAGGGAAATCTCCTACTTCCGACACGGATGAGATAGAGTCTTTGCGACTCAAGTTTCAAGAATCCCTTGTCACCATCAAGAAAAAGGATGATGAGATTCAATCCCTCAGAAGGGCTTATGCTTTTGCTATGCATAAAGTTCAAGATGCTAATAAAAGAGAATATGATACTTCTACTAAGTATAATGATCTTCTTGTGCAGAGTAAGAGACTAGGCAATAAGAACACTACTCACACATGCTCCAAGACACCCTCACACTCATCACAATACTAGTCATACTTCTTACATGAACAAGAATACTACACACAAATCCTTTTCTAACATAAGGAAATGACCGTTTGTTAAGAAGAATACCTCGCATCATGCATTCTATTATCATCATCATAACACTTATGATAGAACTCCTCGTACTAGAACTTCACATGTGCATAACACTCACACGTTTTCTTCTAAATCTTCTAAGATGTGCAACTATTGTGGCTTGCTTGGATATACTTCTAATTATTGTCATACAAGGAAACAAGTTGATATGAAAGTTTATAAATGGGTTCCTAAGACTAACAATCAAGGACCCAAATGATCATGGGTACCAAAATGTTCATCTTTAACTTATGTTGTAGGTAAAGAATCATTCTCATGCTAAAAGCAAGTGGATTCTCGATAGCGGTTGTTCACGACACATGACCGGTGATGCTTCACTTTTTACAACGCTATCGATGAAAAAGGAAGGACACGTGTCCTTTGGTAACAATCTTAAAGGTTACATTATAGGAAATGGTAATATCGGTTTCCCTCCTTATCCTTGTAGTAAGAATGGGTGTCGTGTTACAAACCTCAAACACAATCTTCTTAGTATTAGTCATCTTACCGATAATGGTTATGATATTAAGTTTGTTAAACTCAAATGCTTCATTACAGATAGCTCTAGTGGATCTATTATTTATGAAGGCATTAGAGAAAACAATATCTATGTTCTATATCTTGTAGAAGGTACTAACAATGACAGGTGCCTAGTTGCAAAGAACGATGAATGTTGGCTTTGGCACGTGAGGCTCGGGCACGACAACATGGATAACATTTCTCGTCTTGCAACCAAGAAGCTTGTAAGAGGACTTCCAAGTATCCCTTTCAAAAAGGATATGGTGTGTGAAGAATGCGAGAAAAGTAAGTTGACCAAGTCATCCTTCAAATCCATCAACTCTGTGAGTACCACTAGACCACTTCAACTTATTCATATGGATCTATTTGGTCCTAGTAGAGTAACTAGTCTTGGAGGCAAGCTTTATGCTTTTGTTTTGGTTAATAATTTTTTGAGATTTACTTGGGTTATTTTTCTTGCTTGTAAATATGATACTTTTCGTGAATTTGTTGCATTTTGCAAACGTGTTCAAAATGAGAAAGGCTTTTCTATTAACAAGATTAGAAGTGATTATGGAGGAGAATTTGACAATGCCGATTTTAAAAGATAATATGAAAAAAATGGTTTTGGTCATGATTTTGCTTGCTTTCGAACTCCTCAACAAAATGATGTTGTGGAAATAAAGAATAGAACCCTTGGCGATATGGCCCGGGTTATGTTAAACCAATATAAGCTCCCCAATACTTTTGGACGAAAGCCGTTAACACGACATGTCATGTTATAAATAGGGTCTTGATTAGACCTATTTCTAAAAAGACTTCTTACGAGCTTTGGTTTGACAAAATTCCCTCTATTGAGTATTTTAAAGCTTTTGGATGCAAATGTTTTATTTTGAATACCAAGGATAACCTAGGCAAGTTTAAAGAAAAAGCCTATGAAGGTATTTTCTTTGGCTACTCAATACATAGCAAAGGTTTTCGTGTTTTTAATAAAACACTACATTTAATAAAACACTACACCAAAATAGACACTTTGAAACATTAAGCTTTTTTGGTTTTGAACCGGTATATAAATGTTCTTAGGTGTTGGAACACATTGTAACCATTCCAAACTTATTAAATGTTCCTAAAACTATTTTGCCTAAGAATAAATTTTTATTATATTTTGTGGAACTCTCTACAAGTGTTTTAATTTGTGTTCAAAACCTACCCACAATTCATGTAATGTTAAGAAAAGTGTTCTAGAAAGAATTCTTTTTCTCTCATCTATTCATACCTTCTCTCTATCTAAATAGAGAGAGACCGCCGCAAGCCCCGATCCCCCCACCACAATAACGTCTCCCTCTGGTTAGTAATCCTCTCTCTCCCTCCTCCCTCACCATCTATCTCTCTCTTTCCCCTCTATCCATCCCCCTGACCTCATGTTCTCTCTCTCTCTCTCTCTCTCTCTTCCCCCTCCCACAATCCCGTGCCCTCATGCCCTCTCTCTTTCCTTTCATGTTTTGAATTTTTCTTGGTCTCTCATAATGATTTGATTAGGATTATGTATATAATGGTTAGGGTTGCATTGTGATCGCTAGGTTTTCAGCCTCTTGGCATTCCTATATCTAATAAATTAATGGTTCTTAAATTGAGGCTATAGATTTAGACTCCATGGATATCATTTGTGTATATAGCTACGACGGATCGAGGACAAGAACAGGCGACAGGTGAGCTTCTCCAAGCGGAGGAGCGGGCTGCTAAAGAAGGCCAACGAGCTCGTGGTGCTCTGGCAAATTAGACGTCGGCCTCATCATCTTCTCCGTGAAAGGGAAGCTATACTACTACTCCAACACCTCCTTGTGACCATCCTCGATCTTCAAACCTACCATTTGTCGTATTTTATGGCTAAATCTAGTATTTCTAAAATATACACTCACCCCCCAAAAAAGAAATTTTAATATTTTTTATGGGTACTTGCAAAATCATTCGTATGATAATATGAGATATTCTTAGGGTTCCTAAGCCATAAGGAAGGTGCACGATGAAAACAAATTCTATGTATCTAAAGCGATAGGAGCTTAGATGTTTATTCTATCTCTTCTTAGCATGTATTGAAATTTTATCCTTGTATTAAAATTTTAGTGTACACCTTCGCTTTTTCTTGATCTTTTCTTTTGCATCCTTTTGTCATATATAAGTCCATACTTATGTTGAAATTTTTTTATCTGCGACCAGGGCTATCCTTACTTCCATTGATACCTTCTTAGATCACACGCTGGTGGGGGTAAGTAGAGTAATCAAAATTTGAAGAAATGAGTTTTAATTCTTTAAAATTTCCACACGACGGGATAAAAGATTGTATAATTTTAATTCAACATTCTTATGATAGTTTTGGTTTGTTTCTTGATGCTTCATTTATATGGGGTTAAGACTGACTAAATCTTGATTGTCCATTGACTCTGTATAGGCGCGGGCCTCGTGGCACTAACATGCCTTCTTCTTTTAACTTTTTAGGGCTAGGGCTAATATCATCTAAAATAACAAAGTCATCCATTTATTTCTTCACGTGAATGCATTTCCTCCATTTTCATTATCAGGGAAATCCCCCAAGTTATTAATAATATTATATTTAAGCCAAATATGTCTCACACTAGCTTGCTATAGTGAATCTTAAGCTAGTAGTAATAGGATAAAATTGTTAATATTTAGTATTTGATAGAGCCCAGTTCAATTGATGTAGTAGGAGGAAACAAACACAAACTGGTATCGTAGAGAGGTGTAGACAGCTCAATAATGATGTTAGCAATCAGCCATGTCAACATTACTTTCAGTTAGCAATTAGCCAGGTCAGCCATTCTTGTAGCAATCAGCCAGGTCAATAATTGATTAGTAAAAGTAATGTAAGTAGGCCTATAGAGAGCAGCAGTATCAGCTTTTATGCAGAAAAGTAATGGAAAGCTTACAAATTCTATCAATTTGTCTTCTTCTTCATGTAAACGTTCTTTAGGACATTGCAATAAAGCTTATATTCCTCCATTTCTTCATTGTTTCCATAGTTCTTCTTCATAGATCATGCATCACTCTCCGAGACCAAAACTAGGCACTTAGACTAGTTTGTAGATATATGTTCAATATTGTCGATGCTCTTTTTAAGCTATACATTAATGCTAATATTTGATCTTCTTATTACAGATATTTTACATGGTTGGGTTTGGTCTTTTTTGCTTGGAAACACTTTAAGTCTGTAGGTACTTCAGGTTAATAGCATTTACTTGTTTAATATTTCAATGATGGTGAACAAACATCAACACTCAACACCTAGCATCAGACATCCTATTTAGGGTAAGTGTGAGATACCCTGTTACTTGCTCTTTCTTACATTTATTTTGATCTTACACAAAAATCTAGAGCTCTAAGAGTATACACACCTCCAAGTAGCTTTTCATGCCTTCAAGCTGGAGATTTCACTATTTTAAATTGTTCATTTTCGTCAAACCCTCAAAATATGCTTGAGGGAGGGTAAAATATCCTTCCTTCGTACTTCACAAGACTAAAAGAACAAGTCCTTTTTTGAACTGTACCTACGAACATGCATATAGTCTTTTTTTATGTAGGACATATCAGGATGTCAAGCAAGTTACTCTATTGATTTGATTTGTTCTCTGCTTCGGACAAGGACGTACCCACTCTGTGGGCTGGGGTAGGCTCCAGCCCACCCCAAATTATTTTTTTGCTTTTTTATCATATATATATTTTAGATTTTTTATAAATTAGTCCATATAATTACTGATTTGTTTTTTTTTACAGAATTCCAATCAAGGTAGGTAACGAAAAAACTGACTAAAATAAAGTTGTTGGGAGTTTGAATAATCTCAAAATTAAGCAAATTCTCAGGAAAATAATTTCCTTTCAACAGAGCCTCGAACTTTGCTAACTACAAGATGTGGTGGCTGCAAAACTGGATAAGCTAGATTCAATGGGTACTTTCTTTCTTCTCTTTTGGGTTTTAACAACAATTTCATTTGAATGATTCTTCTTTCGCTTGTGCAACTTTATTGTTCTGATTAATTTTTTTCCTTTGCATTATTACATTCGACTGTAATTGTCTGCTATCTATCTGCTTGTCAGCTGCATTTATTATGTATCATTAGCAAAGTTATCTTTTTTGTTAATAGATAATGATATATGAAAATATATTATTATCTTTTGTTTCCTTCCTGACAGGTACCATGGATCGACCTACATTATTGAATTCAAGAAACCTGGTGGGATCATTGCTCTTCTGGACGAGGCTTGGTATGTGTTAATGTTGATCATGATCACAATATGCTATTTTATTCTATTGAAAAAGTTGATTAATTCCAATGAACTGTTGTCCTGCTGAGATATGTTCCTTTCTCTTTGTAGTATATTGCCAAGATCAACACATGAAACATTTGCTTAGAACTGTATCAAGCTTTTAGCACTTCCACAATCCAAAACTGGCATGGTCTGATTTAACCAAGGTATAGCGGTTGCTCTGCTAATCTGTTTCTTATTATAGTCATGCCATTGAGATAGACATGCATCATACCTTGCAAATGGAGAACATTTTTTATATTAAAACTATTAAAATATCCCTTGATATACGTCATTGCTACAGATGCAAACAAGAATGGGGAGAGCCCGCTTGATGGTTTCATGTGCCCAAATAGGTGGCAAATTTTGGTAAATTACTATAATCTCTAAAGTTTGAATTGTCCCCCATTCCTATTCTATTTCTCTGCTTGTCTTGCAAGAGTATAGTGAGTTGTTACTGACATGAACATTGGTACATCTCATTTTTATGTAGTAATTTAAGGCCCATATTATATTGAAATTGTGGTCAAAATTATGTTACAACTGACCTTGGATGATGATGAACCTATTTGAAGGTTGTGACTAAGTTTTAGCTTGTTGATCCACATATATAAGTTCTTATCTTGCCATATCAAGCTAATGAATTTGATGAAGACCCTGTAACATTACATACTATATACTGTCATGATGAACATACTTTTAATAGTCAGCCGATACAACATATACGAGCAACTTTATCTTGCTTAGTCTGAGACCAACCAAAAGAAGGAAATGATGTCTTGTATTATGTGAATTAATTGGATCTTATGCTAAACATATACGATATTTATGTTGAAAAGTAACTGGAACATGGTTAAGCAACTAGTTAAACACATTAGATATGTAAAGGAAGTGTCTTATAGTTGTCATTTTTTAATTTTCTAATTCTCAAATACTCATTTTAGTCAGAGTACTCAGATTGTAGGACTCGATTATTTATACCTGACAAATCTTTCACTTCTTACAACCAATTTTTTTTTTATCCTTCCAGACAACATCTACTCTCCTGTTGCAACCTGGGGCACATGGGAGACTGGTTGTCCTTGATCCAAAGAAAGCCTTAAAGGATTACTATGATGGAAATGGAAGCATTTTAACTATAGTATTCAAGGACTTTGGCATACAAGTTTCTTATCATTTGATAGAGTCATAGGCTTCCTTCTTTTACATTCTATATTGTCCCTTATCATTTGCTTTTTCATCAAGGTTGATTTGAAGTAGCATTACAACAACCATTTATAAATTCACTGTCAGTTTTGTTTAGTACTTGACCTTTTATTCAAATCATAAACATAAACAAGGTTTCTCATAAAATCATGTACTTTTGCTAAGATAGATCTTGGCTTCTTCGGCATGTACCCTCAGGAAAGTTTGTCTTCTAAACTATCACAGCCTTTTTAGTTAGTCTTGCCTCCATGTAAGAGTTTCAACAATAGCATCTTTCACCTTGATGTTGCTATTTTTTTCTTCAATTCACTGTAATTATTATGAAGTGTAACAAATATTATGAACTGTTGTTGCACATGATTTATTTTTTGTAGTTGGAACCAGAACTTCGATGAGCAAAATCCATAACAAAAAAAAAATTATATTCCTACGAAAGTATTATGTCTAATATCCGTCGGATATGAATACGGACAATGTTTTGGGTTTCTTTGGAGCCTACACATGATAATTCATACTGCAATACTGACAAGATACTCCTCTGTAGATCATCCCTACTTAGATATTTAGATTAGCTTTCCAAATTATCTGTAAATTGCACGTAGTACCAGATTTATATTGTTACCAAGTACCAGATTATGAAGTTTTTTTAATTATGCCCAGTTCTGAATTTTTTTTTTTGCTTCAAATAACAAGTTTGCCCAGTGTAACATATATTTATTAGTGATTCCATGAATTTAACTTGTTTCATAATGTTTCATGCAGGTGTTGCTAGTTGCCATTGTTAGAACCTCCATTTGGTTGGAGAATAAATTTAGGATCATTTTACGAAGAACTATTTTTTATGAGACAGAGATCAAAGTAGGTGTACTACAGAAGTTGTGCAATCCATCATTTCATCTAGGAGGGAGTTTTTGATGGTGATGGTGCTTGATTTTAAATTATCCTAGTTTTAATTTGAATATTAGGAACTAGAGACGAATGTTATCATATTTTGTATTTGTCAATAATTTGAAGTATTTTAGTAGTTTGGTGAATATTTGTGACTTGTGCGAAGCTTTAGATGCCTTTTCTCATGTCTTGTTTATATTGTCATTTGGAAGGCAAGTTTTGACTATGTCTGTTTGACATAATCTTTTAAAGTGTCTGGAAGAGATGTTTGGAAGAGATGTTTTGTGTGTTAATAATTTGCTCAAATGTTCCCCTATTGACTGTTGTGTTTAACGTTATGTTGGTAATGGATGAAAGTATAGTATGTTGTACCTATATTTCTGATATCATCATTTAATGTACTATCTTCAAAATCTAATTGTACCACCTAGTATGTGTTTCCATGTTCGGTTTAGAAATAATTAATTATGGTTCAAACTAAAAATTGGAATGCAAAACTAAAATTAAAAGATAAACAGGAACGTCAATAAAGTGTTACAAAACTAGCCATAAGAATAATGCAAAAGTGTTACAAATTATATTTAGGGACGAGCTAATAGTGTTCCAAAATGACATTTAGAAACTTTTTAAAGATGTTCCAAAAATATTTCAGAATCACATAATATATGTTCCAAAAACTACTTTTGGGACACTTAATACTTGTTTCCAAACTAAATTTAGGAACGCAATATAAATGTTTCAAATATTGCAACGCCACTTTTAGGAACGATTATGATAAGTTCCTAAAAATATTACGAACATAAAAAAATTGTTCCTAAAGGCCCTTTTTGGTGTAGTGAAAGAAGTCTTGTTGTCGAAGAGTCAATTAATGTCTCTTTTGATGAACTTAACTCTTCTACATCCTCCTCATCCGATGATGTTGATGACATCTCATTTGGTTTGGAGAATTCTTCTATTGGAGATCCTCGTCCTTCTTCATCTAACAATAAAATTGTGACCCCTCCAACAAAAGATTCTCTACCACTCGAGCCTCCTCAAGAGGATCTCCCAAATGAATGGAGATTTGTCCCTAATCATCCTATGGAGCTTATCATTGGGGATCCTTCTTCCCGTGTAAGTACTAGATCCTCCACTCGTGATCTTTGTGCAAACGTGGCTTTTATTTCTCAAATAGAGCCTAAAAATATTAATGATGCTTTTCATGATGAATTTTGGATGATAGAGATGCAAGAAGAGCTAAATCAATTTGAGCGAAATAAGGTTTGGGAACTTGTCCCTAAACCTAGCAAACACCCCATTATTGAAACTAAATGGGTGTTTCGAAATAAACTTAATGAAGATGGGTTAATGACTCGTAACAAAGCCCGATTGGTTGCTCAAGGCTAGAACCAAGAGGAAGGCATTGACTACGATGAAACCTATTCTCCGGTTACTCGTCTTGAATCTATTCGTATGCTATGTGCTTTTGTTTTCTTTAATGATTTCAAACTCATTCAAATGGATGTTATAAGTGCTTTTCTAAATGGTATTATTAAAGAGGAAGTTTATGTTAAACAACCTCCTGGCTTTGAAGATTTTTAATTTCCTCACCATGTTTTCAAACTACACAAATCCCTTTATGGCCTCAAACAAGCTCCTCGTGCTTGGTATGAGCGCCTTAGTTCATTTCTTATTTCACATAATTTTTCTGAGGGCAAAGTCGACACGACACTTTTTATCAAATCACTTAATGGCACTCTTTTATTAGTTCAAATTTACGTCGATGACATTATTTTTGGTTCTACTAATAATGTACTTTGTGTAGAATTTGCTAAAGTAATGCAGAATGAATTTGAAATGAGCATGATTGGTGAACTATCATTATTTTTGGGCTTGCAAATCAAACAAGGACCCAAAGGAACCTTTATCAATCAACCAAAATATACAAAGGATCTCCTCAAGCATTTCGAACTTGACTCATCCAAATCAATGAGGACTCCTATGGCAACAACGACAAAGCTTGACAATGATGAAGATGACACTTCGGTCGACATTCGTAAGTATCGAGGTATGATCGGTAGCTTACTTTATCTAACTGCTAGCCGACCTGAAACCATGTTTAGTGTATGTCTCTGTGTACGATACCAAGCAAATCAAAAGGAATTGTACTTATGTGCTGTAAAGCGTATTTTTCGATATCTCAAAGGCATCGTTAACATGGGCCTTTGGTATCCGAAATCATCATCCTTTGAGCTTCACGGCTTCTCGGATGCAGATTTTGTCGGATGCAAAATAGATCGGAAAAGCACTAGCGGCACATGTCAATTCCTTAGGAAGTCCTTGGTATCGTGGTTTAGTAAGAAACAAAACTATGTTGCTCTTTCAACCACTGAGGCCGAGTATATAGCAGCCGGTTGTTGTTGTGCACAAATTCTTTGGATGTCACAAACACTTGTAGACTATGGCATTTCTAATACTTGTACCCCTATTAAATGTAATAACACTAGCTCGATAAATCTCACAAAAAACCCGATTTATCAGTCACGCATGAATCACATTGAAATTAGACCCCATTTTCTTCGTAACCATCAACAAAAGGGGATATCTGCCTTGACATTATTGACACTACTTATCAGTTAGTCGATATTTTCACCAAACTACTCCCGGAGGATTGTTTTATTTTTCTTTGCCAAGAATTGGGCATCATTAACTTTGACACTTAGCTCATCTCTAACGGCACAACGACGGTATACGACGGTATACCGACGACATGCCGATTTTGATTCAGAATTATGTTTTGTGCCACAAATCGGTATACCGTCGGCATACGTCGGCATACCGACGGTATGCCGTTTGGAGGCGGACTGCAGTTGTCAAATCTGCTACCGGCCCTACCAACTCTTTCTCTTCTCCTTATTTCCTTCTACCCTCATTAACTCCTATCCAATCACCCCTATCTTTATTAACTACCCATTCCTCCTATTCTTTCAAAACCCCTCATCTTCCCAACAATCCTTTATAACCCCCATCTTCTTCTTCCTCCTCTTCACTTATCATCTATTCTCCTTCAAACTCCTTCCATTCTTCTATAGCCACCCACAAGCGTCCTCGCTCCTCCTCCACCGCTGCCAATCCATTCACTCCCGTACCTCTCCCACATGGATATGATCAGAAAATCTTTACCTCCGCTTTGGTTGCCGATGCATGGTTCCAGCATTTTTTGAACCACAACGTCTACAAGGGGAGCGCCATCAGCTGGAATATTTTCTTTGACTATCTCTCCCTCTTCGAGTCGGCCGATCTCTCTTTTCTCCTTAGGCATCAGGTGCCTGTCTACCCCGCCGTGGTGTGCTTGTTCTACTGTAACATGGTTCCCGACATCCAGAACAACGTAATCGAGACCATGGTGAACGATCGACACTTTCGCCTGACGACTCATGATATTGTCGATATTTTTGAAGTCCCTGACAAAGGAGATGCTTTGCCGGCCTTGGCTGCTCTCTATCCTTCGGCCGTGGTCTCCTTTGACGAGTTCTGCACAATCATCTGCAAGGGACCGAATCCTCCGGCCATCCCAGCCCTTTCCTCGCAGTTGGAGCCATTCTACTACGAGCTCCATCGGATCATCTGCCATACCATCTACCCCAAGGGCGGCAACTACGATGCCATCACTGCTGACGCCCTCGTTTGTATGTACTATCTCTATTCTAAGAAGCATTGGTCCTTTCCCAAGACTCTTCTCAATGCATTTTCGGCGTCCTACCTACGGGGAAGCAGTCTCTCTACTATCGTTCCTTCATAACCCTCATCTTGGAGGAGAAGAACGTGGATCTCTCCCTCTGCCAGTCGGACGGCATCCTATTGTACCTTGCTCTTTTTCATTCCATCCCTGGGGCCTCCATATCTCGTGCTTCCTTCTCCCAGGAACCGCCGGCCACTGCTCCTGCTACGCCCTCATCTACTCCTCCTGCATCCGAACGTTTTATGTCGCTGACCCAACAGCATTTTGACATGCGCATGGCTAGGCAGAGGAGCAGATACGGGCCAACACTCATGGCCTTGGGAACCTTATCCAAAGCCGCTTGCATGACCAGGCCTACTTCATTCAGCGCACTCTCCGGGACCGGGATGCATATCTGGATCTCAAAATTCAGGATCCTATGTACCAAGCCTCCCGCTTCTTTGATCCCAATGCCTATGGTTTTATGTACCTGAACGGCGTGGATCCTTTTGGTGCTTTTTACCGGGATCAGGATGGGGACGATGATCCGGCCGATGAGTATGTTGCGGCTTCCTAGTGTTGGTGGTGTCGAGTAAATGGCTGTCTTTTTAGTGTGTCTTTTGAGGTCCTTCGGGGACCAGTAGTTTGTTGGTTTGTTGTGTGCAGCCCTCCGGGGACTAGTTATGTGTTTTCATCTTATCTTACTAAACTCTCATGGAGGAGAGTTTTTATCGTGTCTTATGTAGTGTTTTATGAAATGTCAAGCATGTACCCAATTCCCTACTTTTATCCATATATGCATGCTTTTGTCTATCATACTGTTTTCCCTATTAAATGCTATATTTGTTTTTATTTTCCATCTTTGACTAAGTGACAAAGGAGGAAAAAACGTATTGAGGGGGAGTTGTCAACCTATGGGGGAGTCACTCCCTGAAGATGCTATCTCTCTGTTTTGTTAATTATCAAAATGTGGAAGATTGTTGGCACAGTTTATTTTGATAACATTAACAGCATCTTCGTAGTCTAGTTTCTCTGTTTTCAGATTGCTATTATTTCAGAAGCTCTACTACATCATGTCTGTCCATTCAAGACAATTCATCAAGGCCTTGAAGACTGAAGTAAAGACCGGCGATCCCTGAAAGACGGCTCTCAACACTTCAAGATTTCGAGTCTGTACAAGGTCTAGGTCTTTCTGTTAACACTTAAGGTTGTATGACAAAACTAAAAGCTTTCTAATTCTTCAGTCAAAAATCAATGTCTTAAAGAACGGCATACCGATGGTATACTACGGCATACCGACGGTATACCATTTTCATTGGCCACAAAATGTTTTGTGACAAATGTTGGCATACCGACGGTATACTCCGGCATACAGACGGTATACCATTTTGCTTGACACAAAAATGTTCTGTGAGAAATATCGGAATACCGATGGTATACTACGGTATACCGACGGTTTACCATTTTGTGAGCCATAAAACGTTCTATGACAAAACATCGACATACTAACGGTATACTACGGCATACCGATGGTATACCATTTTGTTCGGCAACAAAATATTCTGTGACGAATATCGGTATACCGATGGCATACCGTGGCATACCGACGGTATACCGGTTTACGAAATTTGATTTTTGAGGGACGAATGCTAGCATTAAATGCTCCCAACGGATATAATTATGACCATTACTGTTCAGAATGGCATACCGATGACATGCCGGTCCACACTGACGGTATGTTGTCCGGGCTGTATCCAGGAGCATTAAATGGTACCTACTCTTGGTTTCTTTATAAATGAATGCCTTCTCTCTCACGATGGCTTATCCACTCTTGCCATAAATTTTTCCAACAACCAAGAGCTCCACCATTACTCTCTACACAAGCTTTTAATTGTCATCCATTCCCAAAGTGCTAGAGTATTCAAGAGTTGTACTTTTCGATCTTCAAGTATTAGAAGGTCAACAAGTTCTCTTCCTTTCCTTTTGATGTTGGCGAGCCTTCGTAAAAAAACTCGTGTGTAAGAAGTTGGCGAGTTCTTCGGATCCAAACTCATGATAAAGTTGGCGAGTTCTTCGGATCCAAACTCGTGTTGAAGTTGGCGAGTTCTTCGGATCCAAACTCGTGTGTACTATTTTACTAAATAGTAGATTTAAGCCGGAGAGAGTTCCGAAACTGGATTGCCTCTAGGGAGGATACCAGGATACATCGCATGTTTGATTTTCTTACTCACTCTTTTTAATTGATGAATATAGCTTCTTGTGTTTAAATTATTTTATTTTCCTATTCACCCCCCATTAGGGTTCTATAAAAGTTTTCTAAAGAAATGGAGTATAATTTGTTTCACAGAATTTAAAGTGTTTCTGAGTCATTATATGACATTTTCTTCGGATATAAAAAAAACTAAATATCACTAACATCCAGTGTAAGGTTTCACCTGTGGAACAACTTAGATACTCATAAGTTGATAGGTCCTTGTTACAAACTAGCATAGATAGGAGTATCAAAGAATTTGAAATAGTTTATTCAACATAGTTTGTGCTGAAGTTGAATAGTTCACACATCTTATTATGTATATATCAAATAGATCAAAGCTAATTTTACTCCTGCTATGACTTCATGATATATTGAAACTGAATAGATCAAGCATCTTATTATGCATATACATGATCTAGATATTTATGTACCTGTTATTTTTATAAATTATGCTAAAGAACTGCTAAAGCATGATCTTGTGAATTCTAGGATGAACAAGTATATGCAGCTGCATTTCAAGACATTAAATGAGCCTAAAAGGCAAAAATGGTTATTGACTATAAAATTCATAAAAGAACTTTATAGATCTCTTGACGAAGAGTTTGTTTACTCTTAACAAAGAGTTCTTCTAGGACATTGATCCTAGAATCACCAAGGGGATGGGGTTAAGTACATAAGTTCGTCACTAGTGGCAACCCAACCGAGTCTGACTAGAGATCCCAAGAAGCCAGTTCAATAGATAGGAACAAGCTGGACTGGGTGACCATTGTGGAATACTGACCCTGAGATTAAATTCTCTTAAAATAAATGCCCAAGAGGATGTATATGTGTACATGGATACCCCATCCCTATGGTGACAGTATTCTGGTGTGATATGGGTAGGGTAAGTTTAAACTCTTTGTAAGTCCAACCATGATATGCATAGTTGATTCCTATCACATGCCTTGAGGACTTACCTATATGAGTGGTTGTGAAGGCTACAACTATAGGAGATGGTGATCCTAGACAACTCTCATGAATATGAAAAAGTGTGCATGGCCAACCAAATGTGCCACCCGATAGATCCAATTAACTCTAGCGTATTACGTGTGTTATTTTTTGAATCTAGTTCAAGAAAACTAATTCAAGGCATAGTCCATCAAGCTCTTCTTCAGACGAATACAATAATCACTAAGTGTGATTCAAGGTTGTAGTCTATCTCATCTATGCATCGTATATAATTGCCCATAAATTTTCTTATTCTTCTCTTATTTTCTTTTTTTCTGTTACAATGGAACTTGACCTTTTGGGGGGAAGGTGTTAGGTGGATTGTTGGCTGTGAGTGTGTGTTTGAGCTGAAATAGTAAAAGTTTATGTTCCCATTAAGAGTCCCACATTGGTTGGGAGTTTCCATGAGTTGTACATTTATACTCTTGCTCTCCTTTGCTTCATTGAACTCTTGGGTGGCTTCTATGGGCCACATGTGCGTGCCGACGCCAACGTCCGGCTCGGCTCAGTTCGGCGCACATAATGGATATGGGTATGTGCCCACATTTGCGAGCGCCGAATGTCGATTCGATTTCCTCTTCGGGTTTGGGCTGAGACCCTTAAAAAAAATTTTCCTCCTATTAATTTTTTACCATTTGTGAATCATAAATATTTGAAAGTTGGACACTAGAAACCTTTTGATTTTCACATTAATCCAAACATTACACCGATTGATTTCCTATATTAACCCAAAAGTTACACCTATTGATTACCCACATTAATCCAAACGTTTCAATATGTTATTTTATGTGCCTTTATCTAGCATCAATTATGTCCTTAAAGTCCAGCCATCGGTTACATAGTTTTATGGCTATATAATTTGCCTTTTTTTCTCTTTGGACACAAAAAATATCTCTACGGAATCTCTCTATCAAATTCTTCTCATCACGAATTTCTTTTTGTTCCTTATATTCTGGCTCTGGGAAGAGCTAAGTCAGGGTCAATCTCCCCGAGTTGTGTGT
Source organism: Iris pallida (assembly GCA_029216955.1). NCBI lineage: Eukaryota > Viridiplantae > Streptophyta > Magnoliopsida > Asparagales > Iridaceae > Iris > Iris pallida. The sequence goes on along the minus strand of JANAVB010020599.1, from coordinate 12,760,479 downwards.
GACAACGGGACACCTGTACAACGAGGGTTTTACCACTAGGAGCATTCGAAAAAGTCTGCACATAGATCCGAATTAACTCTTAGTATAGTGCTTCGTGTGCGACTTTCCCGGAGGCCGGTAACCATTAATTTTTGTTTATTTTATTTGTAGTTTTGAACAAGAAAAGTTATATTTATCTAACAATCTATGAGTAAAATCATCATTATATAATTGACTCACTGAGTTTAGTATAGATATTCATATACAATATTTTTATTTTGATTATTGATATTTAGAAAGTATGTGTACAATATGGACTAGAGCGTATTTCTAGTTTGGAAGTACTTTAGTATTTTCAACATGTTTTCCAATATGTTTCCTATTGATAAGAGTGCTTTGTGTATGAAAAATAATTTTCTGCTTTATCTTGGAGTACTTAGCAAAATATCAAAAAACATATTGGACTAATTCTTATAGAATTTGTGTAATATGATATATATTGTACTAGCTTATCCATATGCTTTTTCAATTTTCTTACTATTTATTTGCCTCATCATGACTCATCGACATTAGATTGGTATTTGTTCATATATAAGTATTTGTTCATATATACAACCAGGATCATACTAGCAATCTATCAATAAATTGGCTTATAGTTTCCAACTTAAAAATTAGTAATATTTGAATAGTCGGTAAGACATTGTTTCTCAACTGTAGAACGTGAATGATACCATTGAATTTAAATTGTATTTAATGTTACTTGGTGAACGATTAACCTGATTAATAAGGTGCTCACCGTTTGAATAAATGATGATATTGTGAGGGCTAATAATCTTTTATGGATTAATTAAATGTGTTAACCAATGTTTTTTTAGCTAATTCTGTTAAAGAAACTAAAACTAAAATTGTCCACATGGATGGAGTGGAAGTGTATTATTATACCCTATGATCTGTATGCTAGATTTCTTTTCTTTTGATTTTTTACCTAATGCATGGCAGACATTCTATACTATTGATTCTATATCCTTTCATATTAATTTATGTTGATTTAGTCTTCCATTGTTTCTTCTGCAAACAAATATAATGTTAATCACATAATAGTCTTCAACTCTTTGGGTGTGGTCTTATGACTTTTCCTCCTTTAGTTATTGACTCAATACAAAGACACACAAGGTTAACTTTGTTCTAGTCAAAATATTGGTAATATCCTCAATCTTGTTTAGAAATACATATGAGATTAATTATAAGCTTTACTTATTTAATTTATCGACATCATTGTCATCCATATACTTAATTTGTCAAAAGGACAAAAATGCTAGGAAAAAAAAGAATGCTATGGAATAACAGACATGAACATGATACATGACACAGTAATATTGCTATTAGAATATATACATTCCCACTGTAACTTAGCAACGTTGGCGTTGAGAATATTAGAGCAAATAAATTTACTACGCTGACTTCCCAAGGATATGTACAAAATTATTTTATCATCCAGCCATCTAATGTAACATTTGCAATGATAGTATTATGATTACTAAAAAGAAAAAGGTTTCGTAATGTGTTATGAAATCTATCTATTATTATAGGTTATGCTTGCAAATTTTGCGATGATAATATTATAATTTTATATTCAAACATTTTTATATTTTAACCATACTCGTCTTATAACTGAGACTGTTAGTCTTACTGGTAGACAACTATGTTAGTTTGATGGAGCAATATGTTAGTTTCGTTACAATGTTAAATATATATATTTTTTTAAATATCTTTCATCTCGTGGTGAATAAGCTACCAGCATCCTATATTGTAGTTTCTTGTTATCAAACTTTTAATTTGCAGTTTCTAATTAACAATATACAAGTTTTTAATTTATAAGTAATATAGTATGTTAACATTCTTCTTCTAAACTTCAATATAAATTATTATGTTTTAGTATATAAATGATATTCATTTCTACCAGCTTTGTGTGCTCTTGCAAAATCCGAATCAATTGTGAATCGCTGCCATAATTTATAAGTATTTATAGCTCTTAAGCACATCGATGCTTCTTTAATGTTGTGGCATTACCCAATGGCTACCTTTTGAATGTTTTGGATTACTTAAATGTGATAAATATTTACCAATTGAGTGCTTTTAATTTTCCACCTGGTTAGAATTCAATGGTTTAAATTTAATAACCATGAATCCTTTTCATATTAGAATACCAAGCATTCAATTGATTATCAAATGGAGAAACGGTAGAAGAATAATCGTGCACTAAACTGAATATCTATTTATATGAAATCAGATTGATAAAATAAATCCATTAATATCTTTTCATATCTTAACATCCTAACCCTTGGTGGATATTAAGTTGGACTTGTTCTGTTAAGTAGAACACTTTATACAGACATGAAAAGCCTTTCTGAGTCCACTAGTCTAACACAATACATCATTGACATTTTGTCAAAATATAAATATATGTTGTTGTTGATTTATTTTAATAAATGATGCATGATTAAAACTGTGGGAAAAAAATTATTGTTTAGAAAAGTTTGTGCATCGTTACATTTATTGTTAATATACAAAGTAACTTCTATTTTCTTGAAGACATGATCATTATAAATATTTTAACTTTTATGAAAGGAGCATCTTGTTAATGGTGACGATAATACAAATTTATTTTTGTACTCACTTATTATTAACGTGATCTTTGTAATGTTCTCTCTTCAATTCAGAAGCATTAGAGATTATGACTTATTGGAAAATGCTCAAACCTGCTAAGGATGAAGGTAAGTAATACATAAGTCCTTCCCTCTATTTTTCTAAACTTGATATTTGTAAAGATTTTTTCCAAATTCTTGATATTGGATGTTTAGCAAAATTTTGGAACTATCTCAATATAACTATAAGACAAAATCAAGGCTAGAAGTACAAAATTGTTCTGAACACGTGGAAATATAACTTTTTTACATTTATAATTCACATATTTTATTCACTTTGATTACTAAGTTTAGTTGGACAAATATATGAAAGTCTATGAGCCATCAATCTTGTTTTTTGTATGTAGAATATGGTGATAATGTATGATATTTTTTCCTTAATCGGTTTATATGTTTAAACCTTAAATGACTATATTATCATAATAATAGAATTTATAGTCAGAAAGAAATCACAATATTGATCTGTTACAATATGTAGAAAAAAAATTTCTTTGCTTATATTCGGTGGTGCTATAATTCTTTTGACTTATTAAAAACAATTTAATCACATGAAAATAGTTACTGAAATTGTAAATTCCTTTATATCTAAAGTTTTATAATTTGAGATTATTTTGGGTACAAACCGAAAGAGTTCTTCTGTCAACCGGACATAAATTGTCCTAAGCGACACGGTACTTAATCATCCCCCTGTGGACCTCTGCTAGCTGGGAACCGGCCCCTACAGCTAACCCAAGTTAATCAACACTTGATAGACTAAATATTTCTTAAGGTTAATTAGCAAAATCACTTAAACTATTATTCTAGTACTTTAGACTGCCATTTTTCAAACATGGCTAGTAAAGATAAATCTTTAGAGCCATCGATGAAAGATATTATGTCTTACTTTAAGAGATGACAGAGTCAGCTAATTTTTGACTCATTATCTTAAGGCTTATATCAACAATTAGTGGAATCATACATTTTGTTAAATGGGTTCTGATGACACACAATATGATTTAGTAGTAATCCAAACATTTGACTTTGTCAAACCAAAAATTTCCTAAATAAATGGACTACAATTGGTTTCACATAATTTAAAGTGTTTCTGAGTCATTACATGACATTGTCTTCGGATATAGAAAAAAAACTAAAGATCATTAAGATCCAGTGTAAGTTTTCACCTGTGGAACAACTTAGATACTCATAAGTTGATAGGTCCCAGATATTGTGTAAGTAGGATATTTTGGTTAGATATTAGTAAAGGAAACCTAGTTTTGTTTTGACCCTTTGATTGGACTTGATTTGCAAAAAAAGAAGCTTAGCCATACATCTACCTTTTTGCCTAACCCTAATTCCTACCTAGATGGTCGGCCACAATTGGAATTACCCCTTATAAATAGCAACACATGAGTTCATCTTGCCTCTTTTAATACCTACAAGAAACCCTAATCTAGTTCTTCCCTAATTTCTCCCATTTAATTCAAATTGATCCCAAATTGAGTCAAATCATTTGCATCATCATCCCCAACAGTAGAGGACGCTAGTAGAGGCTTGTTAGCAAGGTTTGAGGACAATTGAACCATAGCAAATTGGTAGAGGAGCTCATTCCTAGGTTTTTACATTGAGATTGAACACTCAATAGGTAAACCTCTCTAAACACTTTAAAATCATGATTTCTCTTCATAGATGCATACATTTAGGTATCATACCCGTGTAGATCAAGTTTGGTAGTATTTCGTGTCTATTTGGTATGCGTATCGGACACGTATCGAAGTTTTTAGATAGGTGTTTGATGAAATGTCCAAGTGAACTATTTGTTCGTAATTTCTAAAATTATTTACATGATTTGATAGCCCTATATGTGAGGGACACAAAACCCTCTCTCTGAGTTGGATTTTGTGTCATGTCCGTGTCCAAATTGGACACGCTCGTGCTGCACGAGACCTGGTGCTGCGTCCTGCTACCTCATTGTTGTTTCTCTCAACATAGGCCAAGTAGACATGTGCCACTTGGTGGACTCCTTGGGGTAGCGACTGATAGGTCATCCCTAGAGTATCACATGACCTCGTGTCTTGTCGAACACGAAAACACACCCATACTGGGTTTATATTGTTTTGCATACGGTGTTATTCGGTCACTAACATGCACTTCGTCCCACACGAGGACACGTAGTGGACACGTGGTGAGGTATCGATCACGTAGACCAATACCCTAGCTACACGTGGATGCAAGCACGTGGCACCTAGTGCTCTGTGTCGTGTCCACAAAGCCTCGAACCCACCGTACGACGCTGCCCAATTCATTCTGTGTCTGTGTGGTTAGTTTTGTGATTTGACACCTCGTCTCCAGTTGTATAGACACGAGGCAATCCCCCATGACATGTACTATATTCTTCTAATGCCTGCACACATCAATTTGATGTTTAATTAGGTTTTCAAAATCAATTTTTGGTTTGCAATGTTGGGTTCCACGAACTCTGATACTGTGAACAGTTGAAGCTGTTTTATAAGTTTTCTTAAATATTTATATGAAGTTTTAATATAGAATATAAACAATAATGGCATAAATTAAACTGGGATTGTATGTTGGATTGGGTTTGTACATGTTCTTTCAATATCGTGTTCATTTTGTATTCTAAATGTCTTAAAATCGAACATATATATAAGTTAACCTGAGATCCTAGTGATATACATGAGATTGATGAACTACGGTTAACCAGAAATTTGAATACTATTACCTGAGAATGAAACTAAACATGAGTTGGTTTTAAAAATTAAATCTGAGTTGTATTCACTGCTGGGTTAACAAACATGAGACTGATTTGATGTTCTTTCATTATCGAGTCCATTTCTTTAATCCTAATGTTCAAAACTGATATGTGAAATCTGTTTTCGAATGAGAATTGAATATGTATTATTAAAACTGGGATTTTTTGTTATTACCTGATATTAAGTTAAATGTAGATAACTGAGAATGTATTCTCAGGATCAGGTTTAACATGAGATTATTTCAATAACTAAGAACTCAATGTTTATAACCTGAGTTTTGTTTGAACTTAAACCTAAGAACCTATACATAACTGAGTTTACCTTAATGTCGATAACTGAGTTTTATATATGTACAATCATACACCCCTATCTCTCACACTCTATACCATGCTAATACTACACTATATGTCATAGCCTCCTCTGACATTACACCACTGTCCACTCTACACTTGAGCGCACACACACACTATCTCTCATTATTTACATATCTCACTATTTCCCTCTCTATATATTTGATATATGTGAATATGATATATATATATATATATATATATATATATATATATATATATATATACATACATATATACATATATATATATATATATTTTTTATATATATATATGTATATATATATATATTATATATATATATAAATATATATATATTATGCTATGATGTAGTTTGTGTGCCTTGTTAGCTAATGTGGTTAGCTATGAGTTGGTTTAACAAGTGACTATTAGGCTTTGTGTTAGAGTTTATGGTTACTTGGTTACTTGTAGGCTTGACTTGTTTAGACTTAGAATGGAATAAGTTAGACTAGTTGACCATGGTTGACCAAACCCTGACTAGTTTGCCTAGTTTGACTTTTAGAGTTGACCAAGAGTTGACTTTGGCCCAAATTGACCTAGAAACATGTAGATGCATTGTATTCTTCAAATTATAATCCCTTTCTATACATCATGACCTGTGTTGCTCTAACTAGGACTCAGTTACCTCGCTTCGGACTTATATTCTCACATACATTCAGATTTCAGGCGAATACATTCTCTGATCGTTTCATACTTGCTAGGGCTTATATTAATGCTCTAGATTACTTTACTTGATGCTGACACTTGTTATAACGGATTAGTACTATATAGATCTTTCATGCGATGTTATCCCCTCATCGAATACATCGGGTATTTCGTATTTGTGTACTTTATCATGGGCATCATGTACTCCTCGTGTTCGTGTTATTCGTGTACAAATCGTGTGAAATCGTGTACTCTCATGTGCTCACATGATCTTTGTGTACAAACTAAACTTTTTGTACAATAACATAACTTGAGTGGATCCTTGTGTATTGATTGGGGACGGGGGAGTAGAAGTGGTTATGTGATCATTCTTGTAGTTTACTCGTGTATAACCTCTGTAGATTACTCGTGTATAACATTGTGTCGTTTACATAACCATCTTGTGCTCTGAATCACTAGTCACTTACAGTTCTTAATTATAATGTATATATTTCCAGTTTACAAATACCTCTCTTATTTTCATGTACATCTTCTTACAGTTAATGTATCTTACTCTTTTGCATGTTTTACATTTCCTGTCATGATATGAACTGCGTGAGATGTATTGTGCTCGTTCCTGTCCTAACTAGACCTGTTAAAAATATTACAGAGGAAGAGGAGGACTTCAGTACCACATACTACAGAGGCCACATGGATGATACCTGTGAGCTGATCCCACAGGAGGACCCTGCAGCAGTTGACGACACCATCCCTTTAGTCTAGGCTAGTTAGCTAGACAGTTATCTTATTCCTTGTTGTCCTGTCTTATTTTAACATTCTGAGATGTATTATTTTTGGATGTTGTTGTTGTTGTTGTGTCGTATAGACACTTAGACTTATTTCTCTTCTGTTTGTACTTCTTTTGGATTTCATATCTATCATATTGTATTGTTTCTACCTTAGATTGTGATTGAGATGTACCTTCTATATTATCCTCCGTTTGGAGAGTATATCTTACGTAGTTACATTTATACTGTGTTAGATGTTGTGACCTAGGACAGCGTTCTACCGCCGACATTGCGGTGTAGGCTGGACGTACCCACTTATCGTGCTCCCACACTTGGTGCGGGTCATGACACGTTTTTAGTGGTAGCCCATTCAGGTCTAGTTTTGCAGTAGTATTCGAATTAGAGTATTAGTACAACTTGTAGTAGGATATATGATGTAGTTTTGAGGTACTCAATCATATTTAGAAAAAACCCTTATCTAAATTCCTGTCACTAAAACTCTTGCTGATAATTGCTTTCCTTTGAAATAATTGTCCTCATTTGATTTTGTCGCTTCTTTCTCAGTATTGATTCCTTGTTTGATCTGTCTCTAGGATGGTGATTGAGACATGATCGCAGCGCCCCATCACAGGAGGTATGTCAAAGAGGTCTGCCACTTCTCGTCCAGTTCAGCCGGGACCTAAGACGGCAACTCCTCTAGTACCGACTCATGTTGGAGCCTCTGCAGCTTTCGGGGGAGCACCTCCACCTGTTCGGAGGCCAACCCCAGTTATTCTTAAGGTGCTTCAACCGCAGCAGCAGCCACCTGCGGGATTGGTTGACGCTTCACACCTCTTTTCCTTCGTGGAGCAGATCTTAGAGTCACATCAGCAGCAGCAGCACCAGACTACTGACTTCTGTCAGGGCATAGATGATGCCAGCAGTTGGTCGGGACGATAGTGGAGATGGTGGCTGCCCAGCCACAGGGAGGGCAGGTTCAATAGTATCAGCCGAGGACGCCAAGCATCCAGGAGTTCCAGAAGATGCGTCCTAGGTACTTTCGATGCACAGAGGGGATCTTATATGCCGATGATGGGATCGAGCATATCGAGAAGATATTTCGACTGGTGGAGATACCAACCCGACTTCAGATCGAGGCGGCAGGCAGTTAGATGCAGGACCTGGCTCGTACTTGGTATCTGATGGAACCTAGAGTGGGTACAGATGGACAGACTTGGGCCGCCATCAAGAAGCTGTTCAAGGAGGAGTTCTTCCTAAACGTAGCACTGGAAGGCATAGAGTAGTAGTTCGAGAGTCTGGTTCAGTGGAACCAGACAGTCGAGGAGTATGCTGGAGAGTTCTGTCGGCTGAGCAGATTTAATGAGGATCTAAGCGAGACGACGAAGGTAAGGAATTTCTGTAAAGGTTTGATCAGGGAGGTCCAGTCCTTGACTAAGAGTGACCGAAATGCTACTTTTGCGAAGATCCTAGCAGGATCTATGGCAATAGAGGACGACCTAGGGCTGAAACTGAAGAGAGATCGGGACTTTCATGGAGCCAGTAGCAGCAGAGGTCCAGCCAAGAGGCCACACTTCCAAGCAGCACCAACAAAAAAAGTTCCAGCAGCAGCCTCAGGGATAGGGCTGGGTACCTTTTCAGCAGGTGCAGCAATAGCAGGCCCCCAACCAGTAGCATACCACCAGATGTCCTTTCTGCAAGAAGCCGGGGCACGGGTGGATTGACTGTAAGAAGAGGCTGGGGAGGTGCCTGATGTGTGGTTCGTCGGACCACCAGATGAGAGACTGTTCCATAGTGGCGATTCGTCCGATACCAGAAGGAGAAGGAGCTAAGGCTCCAGTAATCCAGCAGAAGGGACCAACCCTGCAGACGCAGCAGCAGAGGTTCATTCAACACCAGCAGCAGGCCAGGGGAGGCCAGCAGGGGCGAGCATTGGCTATGGTAGCGGAGGATACAGAGGCTATTGGACAGCTGATTGAAGGTTCTGTTCTTCTCGACTCCTTTTCTGCTTTCGGATTATTTGATTCGGTGGCGTCCCATTGCTTTATGTTCGTATCTTTTGCTATTATACACCATCTTGCTTCTGAATTGTTGTCTAGGACTTACAAGATCATAACCGGGGGTGTCATCATCATCGTTAGTAATATTTGTAAGGATTGGAGAGTAGTTTTGGGAGGCCGAAAACTGGATATGAGTCTGCTCGTAATGCCAATACCGAACTACGATACAGTACTCGGAATGGATTGGTTGAGCAGGCACCATGCCAGTATAAATTATCGTGGCGGTATATTTTTTTTTATCCACCAGGAGAGCCAGAGTTTGAGTTCGCCAGACGGGAGGCGGAGCAGAGCAGCGGAGTCTTCTACGGAGTTTCAGTTGAGGAGCAGACAGTGCCACATCCATTGATAGCATAGTTCATGGATGTCTTTCCGAAGGACTTGCCAGGACTACCATCGGACAGAGACGTTGAGTTCTCTATAGACTTAGTACCCGACGCTGAACCGATATCTCAGCACGCCTATAGGGTGAACAACAGCGAGTTGGTGGAGTTGAAGAAATATGTGGATGAGTTGCAGGACAAGGACTTCATTCGATCTAGTTCTTCACCATAGGGTGTACCGGTACTTTTTGTACCGAAGAAGGATAGGATTGTATGGATGTGCATCGACTATATGGTAATCAACAACCTTACAATCAAGAACAAGTATCCACTGCCGCGGATCGATGATATATTTGATCAGTTGAGCGAAGCTAGGGTATTCTCGAAGATTGATCTGAGGTCAGGCTACCATCAGGTGATGGTGAAGAGGGAGGATATCCCGAAGATAGCATTCAGGACGCAGTATGACCAGTTCGAGTTCATGGTGATGCCGTTTGGGTTGACTAACGCCCTGACGGTATTCATGAACCTGATGAATAAGATGTTCCACCAGTACTTGGACAAGTTCGTGGTGGTGTTCATCGATGATATCTTGGTGTACACGAAGACCGCAGAGGAGCATGAGGAGCATTTGAGAGTGGTTGTGGAGACTCTCAAGAAGGAGGAGCATTATGGCAAGCTCTCGAAGTTTGAGTTCTTCCTGGATCGAGTTGACTTTCTGGGTCATGTTGTGACTAGAGATGGTATCTCAGTTGACCCGAGGAAGATCACGACAGTTGAGGTATGGATAGTACCGAGTTCAGTTGCGGAGATCAGAAGCTTTCTGGGATTGGCAGGCTACTACAGAAGGTTCGTTCAGGATTTCTTCCGGGTTATCGAGCCATTGACTAGGTTGACCCAAAAGGACGCAGAGTTTATCTCATCAGAGGAGTGTCAGGTCGCTCTTGATGAGTTGAAGAAGCGTTTGACAACAGCTTCGATTCTGACATTGCCATCAGGATCAGGCGGGTTCACTATCTACAGTGGCCCCTCGGGGATGGGTTTGGGTTGTGTCTTGCAGCAGCATGGGAAGGTAATTGCCTATGCTTCCAGGCAGTTATGTCCGCATGAGAAGAACTACCCTGCCTACGACTTAGAGTTGGCGGCAGTTATCTTTGCTCTAAAGTTGTGGAAACACTATCTATAAGGAGAGCGTAGGGAGATCTTTAAAGACCACAAGTGCTTGAAGTATGCATTTACACAGAAGGAGCTCAACATGAGGCAGCGTAGATAGTTGGAGTTGATGAAGGACTTTGATATTTCATTGCAGTATCATCCAGGGAAGGCCAACGTGGTTGCCGATGCTTTAAGCAGATATCCAACAGCCATGTGTTTGATGGTATATCGTCACTCAGATCTGGAGAGCCTGGGGATCGAGGTGCTAGTGCCAGGAGTGTAGATACAGATGTAGGGTCTGCAGATTTAGTCGGACTTGATAGAGAGGATCAATTTGACTCAGTTCGACAATGTTGCTCTACGGTGCATTCGAAAGCAGGCTCGAGCAGGATTAGTGGATGAGGAGTTCACGATTGCAGAGGATTGCGCATTGAGGCACGGTTCTAGACTTTGTGTGTCCAGCGGAGAGCTTCGGGTGCAGGTTATACAGGAGGCCCACCGATCTCATTACTCTATGCATCCAGGTGCTAACAAGATGTATAGGGATCTGAGAAAGCATATATGGTGGTGTGGGATGAAGCGGAAGATAGCACGCTTCGTCGCTAGATGTTTTGTCTGCCAGTAGGTGAAGGCAGAGTGGCAGAGGCCAGGAGGTTTGTTACAGTCGTTACCCATTCTGGAGTGGAAGTGGGAGCATATCACGATGGACTTTGTTTCGAGATTGCTGCGTACGCCAGGAGGGAAAGACGCGATTTGGGTCATCGTAGATAGGTTGCCCAAATCAGCTCACTTTTTGCCATTTAAAGTGGGTTTGTGTACCGAGAAGCTAGAAGAGATGTATATACGACAGATTACCAGGATTCATGAAGTTCCGGTGTGCATTGTCTCAGATCGTGATAGTCGCTTTACTTTCCATTTCTGGCGGAGTCTGCATACTAGTTTGGGCACTCGGCTCAAGTTTAGTACTTCATACCAGCATCAGACGGACGGACAGTCAAAGAGGACTATTCAGACACTGGAGAACATGCTGCGGACTTGAGTCTTAGATTTTGAAGGTTCCTAGGAGGATCACCTGCACTTAGTGGAGTTTGCATACAACAACAGTTTTCAGGCCAGCATCGAGATGTCACCGTTCGAGGCACTGTATGGGCGTAGATGTCGTACACCCTTATCTTGTGTAAAATCCCTAAAATTTCTACTATTTTTTTATTATTAAATTTGGTACTGATTTAAAATTTTGTATTGTACGTCTCAATAACGTAGTGTACATCGCGCGTAAGATTTCATTTTTCTTGCTCGTCGAGTGCAAATATGTACGAGCGTACATATCTTAAAAAAAAACATTTTTCTATTTTATTATATACTTTCAAAATATTATATATAATTATTATTCTTGTTATAAAAAGCCTTTTGTTTTTAGCAGTTATTAATCATAATAATATTTTATTGTATACTAGATAAGCATAATTTTGTATAAATAATTATGCATACATATCTCATAATTAATTATTAGTTTATTTTAAATAGTAACATAATTTTTGAAATTATTATTATGTGTATATTTAGAAAATATATTTTGAAGTTATTATGGCAATTTAAATCTTGAATTAATTTTATGGATATATTTAAATAGCTAAAATAATATCTATATTTGAAATTTGATTTACCTTATTTGATTTTTTAAAAGATAGAATTTAATTAGATTTAAATTGGATTTTGATTTGAATTTGGATTTATTGAATTAATTTAAATTTATAGATTGAATTATCTAATTGGGTTTAAACTACTCCTAATTCTTATCCAATTAGGAATTCCCACATCCTACAAATAGGCAGGTACTCATCCATATTTATGTTCTCCAAATTCCACAACCAAACGTGCGTGCATCGTGTCCGTGTTCCCCGTCCAAATTCTTATTCCATTATTTATACATATACATTGCTCCTCATCCATGCCGACAACCCCGGCACGATACATCAAATCCCCAATTCCCTACTCTCCAAATCCCTAGTTCCTAACCTAACCCTAACTCTGCCAATCACCACTGCCATCCCCAACTCCGCTCCTTCCCGACCTCTTCCGACCATACCAGAAACCGACACCGCCACCTATAACCCAGCCTCGGCATTTTAGCCGACGTCGCCTTCCCGAACCCCATCACCACATCCAATCCCTGCCATCGCCACCATCGTCCTAACCGCCGTCGCAGAACCCAACCACCATCGTCAGCACCACCTCGACCATCCTCCTCTACAGCATCTCTCCGTCCCTCTCTCTCAGTCGTCGAAAACCTATAACACCATGAACCCTCACTACCGCAACTGAACAAATCACCACCAACATCACTCCAGACCCGCCGCCGTGACCCGGCGATTTCCCAGACACCACCACCCCAATTCAAGTGGAAGAGGAAAAGAAATAAAACCCCAAGCCCTAGACTAACCTCGCCGTGGCTGCCGCCCCTTTGCGCCAAGCGTCGCCACGCGATCCCACCGCTGGCCGTACGTCCCCGTATCGGCGAGCGTGCCGCCCGGCTTCGATCTTCTCCTCCTGCCCTCCGTCGCAGCGTGCCGGCACTGCGAGCCGCTCTCCTCAGCCCTATCTTCTTCCGTGCGTGCCGCCTCCCCTTCGCCACGAGCTGCCCCCACCGGACCAGCGACCACCGCCTGAGCTCGTTCCCTCCGCCTGAACCCTCCTTCCCTTTTCCTTCCTCCGACCTTCTCCACCCTCCGCCGCTCTTCTTCCCTTTCCCTCCGATCCGCCGAGCTTCCTCCGCCTTTGTTCTCTCCCTCTCAGCTTTTCTCTCTCTGCTCCTCTCCATATGATTTGTGTTTTTTTATCTACTGGTTGCACTTCTCTCGAAGAGAAGTGTGTGGGTAGTTGTTTATATTTGCTTACAAATGTTAGCTAAGGTATTATTATTATTATTATTATTATTATTATTATTATTATTATTATTATTATTCTGATTATTATTACTATTATTATTATCATTAACTAATATATTATGACAGACTGAAAACAAAGTAGTATTTTATTATTAAACTATGTGTATATATATTTATATTATATATTAGGATAATGATGATTATCATTTATTAATAGTCATTAAATTTTATTATTACTATTATTTTCATTAGATGTACCAATTTCAATGTTGATATTTTATTATTATTATATACAATAAAATATCTACAGAATATATTATTATTATTGGTAATTTAAATAAGTTTTTGCACAAATTATAGTTTTGGTATAAGATGATTTTGCATGACTTTCAAATATTTATCAAAGACTATTTTACTAATAAATATATATAATTTTCAAATATAATAAATAGTTTTCAAAATAGTTATTCATTTATATTTATTTTTCTTCAATTATCTATTCTTGTCAATAACTAAATCAAATCATTTCCACCTTCTTGCAATCTCGAACCTCCCTATATCGTCCCTAGCCAAATTGACTATCCGAACCCAATGACACGGTCCATCCCATCATTTGAGATCGTTTTATGTACTTATGACATCTACAACTCTTCTGTGCCAACTGGATCAAATCACAATTCAACTGCAACAAACTCAAGGACAATTTGTGTCATCATCTGAGGCTGTCTTGCATAGTTGTTGCACCAAAGTCACAGTTTGTGCCACCTTGATTATAGCAGCACACCAGGCGTACTACCAGGCAAGACACCTTGCCATTTGCTATTTATTTATTTTAGTTCATATTCATGCATTATTTATTACTTTCTTTATACAAAATAAACTGTGATACATGGCATAACCTGTTAGAACTTACTGTTCATTTATATTTCCTGCTATGTATTATTTTTTTACACATTAAACCTAGATTTAAGAGACCACCTTTGTGTGTTGCATTCATGACCTTGACACGTTGTACCACGAAGTTGTGTGTCGCATGTAGAACATGGACGTGCGTGATTGGCTGGCCACCAGTACGTATAAGCCGTGCGATAGGAATAATCGCTAATAGAGGTTGCATGCTTAGTTTGACTTAGCGGTTATAGAGGTTTACTGTTGTGGATACAAAATAGTAGGCATTAGGCGGGGGGGACAATTCCTTAGTGTATGGGCTTCGATGCACTTTCCCTTGTGACCCGAATTCTCCGCTGGAGATACGGGGCTGATAACCCATGATTACTGACGGCCACTGACGTTCTACGAAACGTTATGCTCTTACTGATTGGGCCCCTGGTGCCCCAAGGGGGGACCATGCCGATCTTATTTAGCCAGGGCCCATGCGTAGGAAGGATTGTTCTTAACTACATTTCACTTAGAACGGTTAGGCACCTTTATCCGTTAGGTACGAGTATTTTTAGTTTGGGTACTTGTATCTGACCGTGGCTTGGAATAATAACTTGTCGCGGATTAGTTCGTCACATCTTGTCCTTGTTTGGTTGTAGGTGTGACTTACTACTTCGATGAGAAGGTATTGAACCTTGTTGGGGTCCGGATACCATATTGGGTTCATAGCATGGAAAGATATGTCACCGTGAATTAGTTTACCATCTCCTGTCCTTGTTTGGTTGGGGGGATGGTAAGCTAGTTCAATAGGTGTGTATTGGACCATGTTATAATTCAATTGACTTATTTATTTGAGCAATATTTATTCAGTTTATATGGCATGATATTATGTGTCTTGTTACGTCCCTCTGAGGACCTGGTTATCTCTCCAGGTGTGTGCTCTTGTCTTTCACAGGTACTTTATCTCTAGCCGTGACCATCTCCATTTCCTCGAGGATGATTGCACTTGGGTCATCTTCGCGTCGCTCGCCAAAAATCATTCTTTTGTATATTGTGTATTTCTTTTCATAGTTGGTAGTGGATTTGTCTCTGCCCAACTACATGTACCAATGACAATTCATAGATTATATGATATATTTTATTCATTTATTTTTGTGCGGATGAGATTAGTTATGGTTCTACTGCATTTTACAGCTTATGTATCCGTACGAGGTTTCCATATATTGGAGTGTACTTCGTATGAATACAGCTGGCATGTCTACGTTCCTAGTTCTACATATTTTGGGACTGGGGCGTTACATCTTGGGACGACGTTCGAGAGCGAGCTTTATCGGAACCTAAGATGGTTGTGGATACAGCCGAGAAGGTAAAGCTCATCACGGATCGACTTTGTGTGGCGCATGACAAACATCGACATTGGGCCGATATCCACCGTAGGCCTTTGGAGTTCGAGGTACAACTTAGAGATAGGATTAGTAGTATGATTATTTTTTTGTCATTTTGTTGATCATGTTTGATTATTATAGTTAATTTGAGACCTTGTTTTTTATTAGGTTGGAGATCTGGTTTTTTTAGGATATCTCCGACACGTGGTACCATACGTTTTGGTAGAGGTGGGAAGCTTAGCCCACGTTTCATCGAACCGTTCATTGACGTGGTTTACAGGCTAGACTTGCCACATACATTAGTGGGAGTCTACAACGTATTTCACGTGTCGTAGTTGAGACGGTACGTGGCGGACCCTAGACATGTACTCGATCATTCAGAGATCGAGGTAGGACCTACTCTTAGCTATCCAGAATAGCCTGTGAAGATTCTGGATCGATGAGAGAAGGTACTGAGAAACCAGACGATACCCTTGGTTCGCATCGCATGAAGGCATCATTCTCCAGGAAAGTCTACCTGGGAGAGAGATGATGAGATGCGCGAGCGATACCCATATCTTTTTGGACCTTGACGAATGATTTTCTATCCTACTCATCAGGGACTTGCTACGAAGCCTAGAATATTCGGCTGGCTTTATGTTCTGATGGATTCACTCCTTTCGAAAAGTCGAGGGCTCAGTACTATTGTTGGCCGGTGATTTTGACCCCTTACAATCTACCACCGTGGATGTGCATGAAGACTCCTTATATGTTTTTGACACTTATCATATCCGGTCTAAAAAACCCAAAGAAGAACATCAATATCTACTTGCAGCCGTTGTTGGACGAGTTGAAACAATTGTGGTAGTTCGACGTTCAAACGTATGATATATCGATGAAGCAGAACTTTCAGATGAGAGCGATGTTGATGTGGACCATCAATGATTTTCTAGCATATGGAATGTTATCTATGTAGAGTACTCATGGTATTATGTCTTGTCCAATATCTATGGAAAAGAGTAAGGCATTACACCTTCATAATGGAGGAAAAGCTTTTTTTGCCATCGTTAGTTCCTTCCTATGTCGCATCCGTGGAGAAGGAACATGGACGCCTTTAGAACTGGTAAACAAAAACTAACTCCTCCACCGTTGAGATTGACTGGAGATATCGTTTGGGAAGAGGTAGAGGATTTGCCGACTGTAAAAGAAGATCCAGGATCGGGCCATCACTTAGAACGATTCAGAATTAGCCATAATTGGAAGAAGCGGTATATCTTCTAGGACTTACCTTATTGGAACGATAATCTCACAAGACATAAATTTGATGTCATGCATATTGAGAAAAATGTATTCGACGACATCTTTAATACGGTGATGGATACCAACGGAAAAATGAAAGACAATCCCAAAGCAAGAATGGACCTGGAAATTATTTACAGGCGTCCAAAGTTGCAACTAACACGAAGATCCAATGGTTACTGGGTCAAGTCCTCAGTACCATTTATATGGTAGGGATGATAAATTGATAATATGCAATTGGATTACAAAGTTGAGATTCCCTGACGGTTACATGTCGAACTTGGCAAGATGTGTCGATCTCAACGAACGCATGCTAATAGGGATGAAAAGTCATGATTGTCACGTGTCCATGGAGCGTTTACTTCCTATCGCTCTGAGAGAGATGCTACCTTCCCAAATATGGGGTCCGCTGGCCGAGTTATCTATATTCTTAAGAGACTTGTGTTCAAGTAAGTTGATGGTGTAACATATGTTTGAACTTGAGAAGAAGATTATATTGATATTGTGCAAGTTAGAAAAGGTGTTTCCTCCTTACTTTTTTGATAGTATGGAACATTTGTCGATTCATCTTGCATATAAAGCACGTATCGGTGCTCCCGTCCATTATTGATAGATGTATCCATTTGAGAGAAATAAAATAATTAATAATCTAGTACTAATAATTATTTTATGTAAATAGTTCTAGTATTGAATATATTATTTATATATATCTACATCACTTGAAGAAGAAGGTCGGTAATAAGGCTCATGTAGAAGCATCGATATGTGAAGCATATATTATTGAGGAGGTCTCAAACTTCTGCTCAATCTACTTCGATACTCAGGTCAGAACAAACTAGAATAGCGCACCAAGAAATGATGAAGGTGAGGTCGATGCCCCAAATAGTGGAATTCGTACTATCTTCAATGTTGGTGGCAACCCTACAAGTGCTTCTAAGTTACGATGGTTGGAGGACAATGAGTTTGAAGCCGCTCATCGGTATATCTATCTAAATAGTGGTATGGAGGAGATGGAAGATATAGAGAAGTAAGCAACATAATTTTGCTACATACTCTAATTTTTCAGTATACTTGTAAAAAGTTCCCTAACTTTTCTCGTTATTATTATAGTATTTTTACAGGTGAGATAAAAATGGATAGACCAAGCATTGATGATGATGATCTTGTTAGAAAGGATGATAGAAAATTTCTGTCGTGGTTCCATAATTATGTAAGGATTAAAATCATTTAACTATTCTAAATTCAATTGACCGACGAAAGAGCTTTGTCCTAATGATGTTATGATACGTGATGTTTTATGTTTTTCGTCCTGGCACACAATTGACCGATGAAAGACTTCGAGCACTATCTATCGAACCAAGCAAGAGGGCAAAAAGTTGGGATGGATATACTATCAATGGCTTCAAATTTAGAACCACTGATAAGCCTATCCATCACTCATTTATTGATAAGGAGGCTAATGACACAAAGAATTCTGAAATCTGTTAAGTGATTCAGTCTATGATACCGATCCACAATTTGACTATTACGGTGTTCTAAGAGATATTCTAGAGCTAGATTACTCTTTTCATACCAAAATTGTGCTGTTTAAATGTGATTGGTTCGACACAACACCCAAGCAAGGATGGAGAATTGACAAATAGTTTGAATTTATTGATATAAAACACGAAAAAAATATTTAGGTTTTGAACCATTTGTGTTGGCTAGTCAAATGGTCCAAGCTACACGAGTTATCCTAGTCAACGTCGCAGTACTCGTGATTGCTGGACTGTATGCAAAACTAAAGCAAGAAATACACATAATATTGGAGATCAAGCATACCAGAAGAATAAGGTAGCCATGCCTCAACCAACATATATGAGTTTAGCCGGCATTGATAACATGGAGGTTTACGTTACTATAGTGGATGATATAGTTGACGAAGAGCTTGACATAGAAGACGTACCTCATGTAGAGGAGGAGTCTGAAATGGACGTATCGGATAAGAAAGAAGAATTTGAAGATGAAGGTGAAAGTAGAAATGGTAGTAAAAATGAAGAAGATTCGGAATACCAAGAAGATGAAGAGTACGTATTACCTACATATGAGTATCATCACACCATTTTTTATTTCTATTAGATTAGCATTGATTATTTGTATCAACACACTATTTTTTAATTTTTATTAGATTTGTATTAATTATTTGTATCATCACACTATTTTTTATTTCTTTCACATTTACATATGGCGGGTCCAGGATGTACACGACATTGAGGATCTGGGTCCCGCCCTCCTGCTCCTCCTAGTACTCTAGCTGCAGATCGTAGAGGAGTTAAGGACGATGTGGTTGATAAGGAGGATGGCTTATCTCCGTCGTTCACTCGTTCATCAGTCGGCGGAGCTAGCCCTGATATTCTTTCAACATCTACTACTACCGGTGCTGGTGCCCCGTCTTCAATGCCGAAGACTACACCTGTTGCTCCTACTGGGGCGAATCCATATCCTAGCCTTTTGGTGGACCGTGGAGTATACATATGTCGATCAGGATTTACAGATCCTCCTACTCTACCAGAGCGGCCAGCCAACATCACTCATCCAGAGATGTGGGCCGATGGAGAGACGTAAGTATATAATTGTTATTATATACATTTATTCATACTTTCTTTATTTTCTAATGGTACATTGTTTTGTTAATTACAGGTTCTTTTCGCTCTAGGCTGGTAGAGATTTAGGCGACTTGATGCGTTATAAATTCCATGGTCCCTATATGAACTTTGGGGACATGCCACTTGATAGACGATTCATTTGGCTCGAGATGCTTGGGCTATGCCTAAACAATACCATCTTTGTTTACAATATTTCTTAAATATTTGCTCATCTATTTTTATTTTTTCTTATTTGTAGAAGTTGTACTGGTGGCTAGCGCACAGAGTTCAGGCGATCCGAAACTGCTATAATTCCGTCGCCAGCAAGAGGTTGAGCGATATGGTCAATGACCAGAAGGCGTTGGCTACACTAAATAGCACTCTTCTCAAGGAGTAGTTGAAGGAGAAATTCTGGGAGGCGATGAAGAAGAAAATAGACACTCCGGCTTATAAGGCCAACTATGAGAAGGCATAGGATGCCCGTGCTAAGGGTAGTCACCACACGGGTGGATCCATCCCAATTTCAGAGCATTATCGACGGATGGTGAGTGTTCTTATTTATTCTTTCTTCAATTTTTAAATTTAATATTTAGTTATAAATTGATGTTTAATTGCTACAGTGCGAGTAGGTCGCCAGGGCAGGTGGCGACCTGAACGTCACCGACTTTTCTAAAGTTTTCGAGCGTACCCATAAGCGAAAGAAGGATGGAAAGCTAGTAGATGATCGGGTGACCAACGCCTATGTAATTTTTTTGAGTCTTATATCTTATTCAATTTCTTCTTTGTCTTTACTTACTTAACTATATTTACTTTACATAAATAGTTAGTCCTAACTCTAATATTAATATTAACTCAAAATCGTAACCCTAAGTAGCACTATAAATCAAGAAAAAATTTAGGAGACATATGGAAACCTAACCGTAACAATACTTAATAGTAAATAAAATATGAATATTAACTCTAAATCTATTCACCTATATAAATATAAGAGACGTATGAGACTTTAGAGAGCCGAGTCGGGGAGGGAGGGACTGCCGAGGAGAGAGCTGGGACTAGTCAGCCACCGACGTCGGCTTTGAAGAACGACTTGTGGATACAAGCCGTCGGTAGAGGGAAAGAGGGCAGTATATACGGTACCGGATCGTTGGCATCCCAGTCGTCCGTTTATTCCGGAGGTGCTCTATCTCCACCTCCACCTCTACCCGTTGATACATAGACCGACGATACAGCCGGGTACCTACACATGGCGACAGATTACATAGATTTTGATGGGCCTACATGGTCACATGGCCCAGGTGACCGAAGTTATAAACACAGCAGGTCTGATTCCGACAGCTACTATACCGGTTCCAACTTCGACCTCAGCGCCTATGGCAACGACTCCTCCTCCGACCATAGTGCCTACTACACCGGCTCCTCCGACGACTACCGCGCCTCTTGTCATGCTGCCGACTCTTATAGACTTTCCTACCCAGGACGTACAGCGGATAGTCACTTTGGTCTTAGGACAGATATATGCATGCGAATGGCCGACTATGCCTCCGCCACCTCCTCTACCTCCTCCGCCATCAGTTTGATTTTTGTTTGATTTTTTGTTTTTTTTATCGATGAGTTTGTATGAACTTGAGGGAATTTATGTATTATTGAACAAATTTGTGGATATGTACTATATTGCGACTATTGGAGTTCATTTCTGTATTTATTGGAGGTCATTTCTGTATATAATGGTGCTGGGTTAATTTATGTATATATTCGAATTGTATTTAATTTAATTTAAGTGACTATAATAGTATATATATATATATTGACAGGTTTGAGCAAAGCTGGAACAATTTAGTCTGGAAATAATGAGCAGCTTAGCAACTGACCAACGACGGAATAGCGACGAATCTCTAGAAAATTTTCCAGGCTAGTGACGGACTACTGACTGAATAGCGATGCATTGTTCTATGTTAGCGACGAATTAGCGAAAAAAATTTCTGCCGCTAATATTTTGTTTGATACCAAATGCGTATTAGACGAGTTAGCGACGAAAATTTTCGTTGCTAAGCATCTAGAAAATTTATTATTTTAGCTCACAAAATTGTGTCGGTAATCCGTTGCTAAGGCATCGCCGAGATTGCCGACGGTTTAAATTTGTTGCTAATTCGTCGCTATTTTTGGTCGGTATGTCCATCAGTAATACATCGCTATGGCGACGAATTACCGATGAATTTGTCATAGCGACATTATAGCTATTGACATACCATTTCCGTGGGTAATTCGTCGGTAAATGACATTAGCGACGGAAATGTCGTATTTATCGACAAATATTTACGTCGCTAAATACCAATATTTTAGTAGTGATATGACATATTACTTTTGCTTTCATTGTCCAAAAGGTCTATAAATAACTACAATGACCCTCCATTTACATATATAACCTTCTAATCTACCATTTACATGTAAAATTAATATTTTCAAAGGCAACAAAAGAGTTCTTATTTTTGATGTTGATGGCTTTTGCAACATCTCTACGTGTTGCTAATAGGTCTCGACACATTAAAAATCTCTTGATGGAGAAGCACAAAAAGATCGACACTAATCAATTGGAAGAGGTCAAGCGTAAAGCCCCTGGCGGTTTATACCCGATACATAATCTTGTGGTGCCCACCAAGCCTGAAGCACTCATCTATGCTAATACATATGGAGAAATCAAGCGTTAATCCCCTTGGGGCCTGGATGTGATACACAATCGTGCAACAGCAACCATGCCTACAGTACTCATAAATGCTAATGGATATGGACACATCAAGCATGAAGTCCCTGGGGGGCTAGGCCCGATACACCATCATGCATCACCTACCACGTCCGAAGAAGTCATCAATGCTAAGGGATTTGGAGGTATCAAGCGTGAAGCCCCTGGGGGCCAGACCCGATACACCATCCAGCATAACCCATGAAACATGCAGCGTTCATCAATTCTAATGGATTTGGAGAGATCAGTCAACCCTCTTTTGGATCAGACCCAATATACTATCACACGACACCCATCAAGTGTGTTGTACTCATCAATGCTTATGGATTTTAAAAAAATTCAAACATCTACTCCCTTCGAATTTGAAGTCGATACACAATATCGCAATATATATATATATATATATATATATATATATATATATTTATATATATATATACATATATATATACAGTCAACGATAATAAATTTGATGTAATTAACCGTGAAGTCCCTTCATGTCTGAACATAATAAATAGTCCCGTGCCACCCACCAATTAGGCTAAAAGTTGGAGTCAATTGTATCGTTGGAATAATATATATATATATATATTATTTGTATGTTATGATATAAAAAAAAGATTTTCATGGACAATGAAATTAATATACAACTTCTTATAGTAATATCGAGTTAAACTAGTAAAATATCACATTACACAGAGCAATGCTCTTTATCATGATGCATTATGCTAATTAAAACATGTGATGAACATGTCCGAACTATTTCTTTGAGCCTACTACAGTTTTTTTGTAACTTTTTGGTTGGGAGCACGGTTGAAAACTTTTAATCGAATATGTTGTTTTTCTTAAAAGAATAAGGAAATCAACTATAAAGAAGAAGAAAAACTCGACTACAACTTAAATATCATTCCTATGATTTCATTCCCATGAAATATTTTACCAATCAAAATATCATAATTATCATTGCATGACTAGGAATATATAACTGAAGCTTCAATTATTAAAAGTATTTAAAAGTTTTTGATTTCTTTGTTTATCTCTAACCAATCACTTCGATATGTTTATTTTTTAGCGCTATAATGACTGACATCAAATTACGTGCTATTTTTTTGCGAACAAAATTACGTGTTAAATCACGTTTTTGGTTAAAACTTAAGTGTGATATGCAATTTTTCACATCGATCAAACTCAAAATAGTCTAAATTTGACAATGTAAGTAATTAAATTTTGGCTACACCTTGTAAGATATTACTAGTAAGTATTATAGCATTTTCGAAAAGGAGCAAAGTGTTTTTAATTTTGCCTGATGATGGTGTTAACATTAACTTGACACAAATGAATTACTTTGACATTTATTATACGAACCATTAACCAAATTACGTGTTTTTTTGTTTTCAAAGTAACATGTTACTTCTTTTCTGTTACAAAATTAAATCAAGTGTTACTTTAACATGCGATTTTTTATGTAGTGTTAATTTATTTGACATGCCCACTAATACCAAAATATTTATAAATTGTTGTAGTGACCCCCTTCGATTTTCACATAACATTCGCTAGTTTACCTATTGCTAGTAGTATATCCTTTGAATTGGTAGCCAAATTGTCCCTCAGTTTCCATGGTAATGGTGATGGTTTTAGATCTCAGCATTGTTAATGGATCTGACCCAACAAGATCATTAATAACCTATTACTAAGCCATATTATATCTCACAAGCATATGGTAGATACTAATAGTTTGGAGAGAGGTCAATTCCGTTTGGACAAAAATTGATACATAAACGGGTGATATCCATTGAGACTGAACATATCGATGGAAACTGGTATGGAGAAATCACACGTCCCTTCGGGGCCAGGCCCCATACATGCTGCTAACTCTGGAATCTTCAATGTCAATCAGTACGAAAAGATCAAGGATCAAGTTTCTTCATCGAGATTCGCTACACACCGACCATCGGGCCATCGATGTCAATTCATTGGAATAGATGAAGTATCATGTTCCTTCTAGCTCCCGAATGACAAAGATTCATGTGTCCGCCATCGTTGTATATTAGTTTGGAGAGATCAAACGTGAACTTTCTTTCGGTCTAGATTAATAAACATACCAGAGAGATGTTGTAGTCCTGTACAAAATAAGATTACATTGGAAAACGAATTATGCATGACTTCTTTTATATATTATTCCTTAAGTTAAGTTTCTAGCAAAGTATCACTTTCAATAGTGCAATTTTATTGTTTGCCATTCGTGGCTTTTTGCCATCATGATAATAAGAAATAGTTTATATTGTTATGTTGATCAAAATATGTATAGAACATGAATAAAAATAAATGGGTAGACTTTAGAGAACAGTCAAGGAATAGTCGCGTGTATACTCATAAAATTCTAAATCAAGGTCTCCCCCCACTACGAAGATAAATAAGGTTTGATGAACATATTTTTTTATCATGCTCTTAAAACTAACGATTGTACCATTTTATTTTATATTATTGGTTTGATTGAACATATGATTTACGGCAAAATAGATCGACCTTTTTTTTTATTATCGGTGTGTGTTAGTTTTGGTACTGGTGCGATACATACATAGGTCATGCTTAGTATTTGGCTAAAATTTCTCAATTTAAAAACACTTTTATTAATTTTCTAATTTCTTGTAGTTTGGTTTTAGGTTTGGACTATTCTCCGTTTTGTCTTAAATAAAAGAGAAAAGAAAATCCAACCTAAAACAAACTAGCAAACCAAATACAATGAAACTATTCTTAAAAGATATAGCTTTGAATCTTATTATTAAAAATTTTGCTTGTACGAAACATTTTTTCGATCAAAATACCAATATAATTACTTTGTTGTTGTTTATATAACTAAACATGAAACATCAAGATATATTATGTATAGTTTTTTTTGGCATGAGTGGATCAGTTTGATATGTTCATCTTTATACCATGTCAACTTACTGTTCCTTTCTTTTTTAGAAAAATAGGTGGTAACTTTTTTTCTGGTTAATATGACGGGTTACTTTTGTATTCATTGGCCAAATGGCCTATAAATAACTATGATGGCCCTCCATTTGCATATACAATTTTCTAATCTACCATTTACGTGTACTGTTAATATTTTCAATGGCAACAAAAGCGTTCTTTATTTTTATGGTTATGTCTTTTGTAACGTCTCTAGGCGTTGCAAATGGGTCTCGACACATTAAAAATCTATTGATGGAGAAGCACCAAGAGATCGACACTAATCAATTAGAAGAGGTCAAGCGTGAAGCCCCTGGCGGTCTAGCCCCACCCACCAAGCCTGAAGCACTCATCGATGCTAATAGATATGGAGAAATCATGCGTGAATCTCCTGGAGGCCCGGTCCCGATACACCACCGTGCAGCAGCAACCATGCCTGATGTACTCGTAAATGCCAATGGATATAGAGAAATCAAGCATGAAGTCCCTTGGGGGACAGACCCGATCCACTATCATGCATCACCAACCAAGCCTGAAGCACTCGTCAATGCTAATGGATTTGGAAATATCAAGCGAGAAGCTCCTGGGGGTCCAGGCCCGATACACCATCCAGCATCACCCACGAAACCTGAAGCATTCACCGATGCCAACATATTTGGGGAGCATGTAAGAAGCCTCTTTAAGATCATACCTAGTATACTATCACGCGACACCCATCAAGCGTAAAGTACTCATGAAAGCTTATGGATTTTAAAATTTCAAACATCTAGTCCCTGTAGAAGCATGAAAAAGAAGGAGATTTTATATGCGGCTCGAAATCAATATGGAGCCTCATGAGGCCCAAAACCCAACAAGTTTCATACGGCCCAAGAGCAACGGGGAGCCTTATTGTAGAAGCATGGAAAAGAAGAGGATTTTCTATGCGGCTCGAAATCAACATGGAGCCTCATGTGGCTCAAAACCCAGAAAGCTTCATGCGGCCCAAGAGTAACGTGGAGCCTTATGCGGTTCGAAATCAGCCTAAGCAATAAATGTCTCCTTATGTAGCTGGCCATAATTACTCTGACACAAAGGTGACAGCTCTGACAAAAATGACAGCTCTGACACGAAGATAAGACGTAACGTGTTCCTGGGAAGACGAAAAAATCATCATGACATCCGGCACAGTTCACGAACCAAAGAAGTCTCTTCATGCGGCTCAGCTATAAGGCGCTTCATGCGGCTCAGCTATAAGACTCTTCATGCGGATCGCCTACGAGACAATCCTTATGCGGCTCAGTCATGAGACACCTCTTATGCGGCTCGATCATGAAACGTCCTTCATGCGGTTCGGTCATGAGACATTCTTCATGCGGCTCGGTTATGAGACGTCCTTCATGCGGCTCGGTCATAAGACATTCTTCATGCGGCTCGGTTATGAGACGTCCATCATACGGCTCGGTCATGAGAAATTCTTCATGCGGCTCGGTTATGAAACAGTCCCTCATGCGGCTCAGCCAGGATACATCCTTCATGCGGCTCGCCACAGAATAGTAGTTGAGACACGTGGCAGAGATTGACCAAGTCTTAACAGTTCTGATTTACTGTAATAAACAGATCATGATCAATCTCAACCAACCGCCAGTTGTCCACTATAAATCGAGTCTCGAGGCACAGTTACAACGAGGTGGCCCAAAATTTGCCACATGGTTGTACATCCCATTCTTTATGAATTCTTATAAATAACAAGGGGCTGTTCCCTTACAAGGGGCATAGATAGACGCATAAGAGAGCATATAAAACTCAGAAGCAGACTCTTCCCTTCGTGTCTTCAGAGAGCATTTCTTCACCTGATTCGAGGTTGCGTTCGATCGTCCAAAGAGTAAGGCAGAGTTGATAGCACTTTCCCGAGCCTCTACAGTCACCCCCCAGAATTAAAACTAAACAATTGTACTTAGATTGCTTTTCCTAGGTTTCGTTCTTAGGCTCTCTTTTGTACAAGCGAGTTTGTAATTGTGAGTCAAGTTCAGTCTTCCCATAAAATTGTTCTGTTCTACGACGATCAATGGCAAACATGATGGCAACTCTGCTGGGGACTAACTTCTCTACTGTTGATAAGTTGGTGACACAATCGGACGCAGCCAAACACGGTTCCAAGCAACAAATTCTTGTTGTTCGTTTTGACCAGTAAGCGTTCGAATAGATGCTCTCCGAAGGGAGCGTGTCACGATCCTCACCCGCTATTCCGGATACGAGACGTGTCCAAGCCAGCCTACGCCGCAGAGTCGGCGGTAGAACGCTGTCAAGCCCGCAAGAAATAAATGCTCAAAATATGACATTTGCTGCTCATTCACATTTCTAAATTTGTTACAACATTTACAACATTTATAATTAAAGAAAAATACAAGTTCTCACGATTAATGAAAATGACAACTAGTTCCACTATCTAGGTCGGCCTCAGTATACCCATGTCTTCCCAGTGCTAAGAGTGATCGCACCTAAACCTAAAAAATATTGGTTTCCAGTCAGGAATGGAACGAGAACATATCTCTCACAACAGTTCATAGCAGGAATGGACATATAAAGCAAGCTATAGAAAACTATACATGAATCGCTGTAAAGAAATCAACAAGAGAGAGAATATAAACTGAGATATAATATGATAAATAGAGAAATATAACCTTCTACATAATTCAGAGCATGAATTGGTTATGTAAATAGCTTGGGTTGCGCATGGATACAGCTAAGGAGTGCACATGGATAACAACTACTGGGGATAATGATCACATGACCAACTACACTCTCCCTGCCCCCAATTAATATGCAAGGATCAATGCATGTTATGTTATTGCACATGGATAACAACTACTGTATACATGGAGCTCATATGGTCATGAGTGTACATGAATAACATATGAGTGCATATGGATAAATATGAATACATGGAGTATATGATGGCCATGATAAAGTACATGAACATGACATACTCGATGTATCCGAGAGGATAACATCGCATGAAAAGATCCAGAGGGTACTAATCTATGTGAACATCGTGTCAGCATCAAGTATACTAGTCTATAACAAGAGAACATATCCAAAGATGTATGAAAAGATCAGAGAATGTACTCGCCTGTGGTCCTGTGCTGGTGTAACCGATAATCTGAACCACTCAGAATGCCACAATAGTCAAAACTCGTACAACAATTCCCGAAAGCTGAAATAAATATTACTAATGTTCTCAGAATAGTCAAAATAGCTAGGATCGCCTGTCCTTAAGTCCAATTCTGCAAACAGGGGAAAAACGGTAATTTCGGGTCAAAACGGTGTCCGCCGTTGGACCCGCTTTGCACCAAAAAGTGTGCCAGAGTCAACGGTCTCTAAAGTCATCAAACTACATGTCTACGGATCTAGTTTTCCGATACGAACCCAACCGTATGTCCAAAGTTGGATTCCGGCGTGCCGTGCACAAAATCGCCCGTTGAGTGGGACCGTGGGGCCCGCAAAACGGTAATTTTATCAACAGTCTCAGAATCGGACCAAACTTGGCATACAGGACCAAAAAACTGATACGGTTCTATTGGCGCAAGTTTCATCTCGATCCGATGAGCGTGTACAAAGTAATTGAGAAATTTGCAAAGTGCACGATACGGTGAATTTTGACGGATACACATCAAATTCGTCGCGCACAAGCGACCAAATTAAATTCCGCCAAAGCTCACACGACCACGAAGCCGTTATGCACCTTTCGATGCCTTTGGTTCGCGACCACGTCGCCCGGAATGGCGGGACGCACGTCGTATCGAACAAATTTCAAGTTTTTAAAATAGGTTTTTGGGAAACTTTGGGATTCGATTTCTCGACGCGTAGTCGATGATTTCCGAATCCACAAAAAGGACTATGAAGCCCTATATGTTGTCTAAAAGTGTCTTCAAATAGTTTTTCTAATATGGTACTGGATCGATCGTAATCGATCGATAAACTTGGGTGATTGGGCTGTTTTACTGTTTCGATTCCGAACAGTTTTTCGGGTTTTCTACCTTGAATTCTGGGATCGATGGATCGACCAACTGAAAACTAATTAGGGGGAACCTAGAGGGGGTCATATAGGCTTTCTCCCAGAGTTTACGGGATCAAAATCAGTGAAGTGTACGCGAAGAAAAGGGGAAGTGAAAGGAGTACCTTGCGGATGCTCTAAACAGGGTGTTCCCCTATTCTGACGCGATTTATGGCGCTGTTGCCGCCTCGCCGCCGCGCCTGGTCGGCCGGCAGTCACCTGCGTTGGCGCGCGCTCGTGTGGGGGGTCGTCCAGTCTAGGGAGTCGGCGTGGGTGTATAGGGTTTGGTGGCTGCGAATCCTTTTCTCTCGATTTATGTATATGTTCGAGTGTACCAACCGAACGGTTTTGGTTTGGGAACTCCTCAGCCGAGCGCTGGCTTGGCCAGGTCGGGCCCTAGGCTGGGCTTATGGGCCGGTGGGGTGGTGAACGGATCAGCTCGGGCTAGGCTCAGGATTTTGCTTATTCTTTCTTATTCCATTTATTTTTCTCCATTCTATTTGCACATATATTCATATGTATATTTTACACACATATACGTATATATATATATATATATTTATACGTACACTCATTTATATTTATTTATATATACGTTTATACATGTATACGTATACTCGTATATTTATATATATATATATGTATATATATAAGTATATCTATATACAAGCATATACACATACGTACTATACATATATTTATATATACACACATATACGTAAATATATAATATATATTTATATATAAATACATGAATACACACAAATACTTATATAGTATATATTTATATACACCTACGCGCATATATATATAATTATTTACACAAATCTATATATGTCCCTATATTCCTCTTCATATTTATATCTACACAAACATTTATATAAATACCTATACACTTGTACATTTATATAAAAATCTATATATTAATATACGTATGTTTATATTTACACAAACATACACATATATTCAAAATATATTTATATATTCATACACACACATATATTTATATTCGTATATATATATTATATATTATATATACATGTATCTAAATAAACTCAATAATACCAATGACCCACAGTAATCCCAAGAGTCTTGGTGGACATATCTGGCCCTAGAAAATTGTACCAATATTCTAAAACTCTATTTAAATAATAATAATATTATCTAATAATAACCTTGATGATAAACCAATAATAATAGTAGCAATAAAAAAAATAATGATAATAATAACAAAATTCAATAAAATAATAATGGTGTATATATATACCATTATATGCAGTCTAAAAATCCAAGATGCGCAAAGACTCATTTTATACCAATATTATTGAATCTTAATTAATAATAATATTTATAATACTTAAATTACGAATGTTTAGAAATAGTCATTAAATCATTAAAACAAAATGTAACACACTCATACTAAATTCCATCAACGTGAATGTCATTGGACGTGCCGCATGACAACATGGGCCGAGGTTCGGTTCGGGTCCAGTTCGGACTAAGTTGGTACAATCGGATCATCTAAAACCAATATATCTAATTAATAAATAAATAATTCATCGGTAAGGGTTAAGTCGCAACTTGGCCTGGTTTTCTTATTTAGGACGTCACTATGGCTCGGTCTTCCCTACCAGGAATAATACACTAGTCAAAGCACGCCACTGCACTATCCGTGCCATGATTTCTAGTCGCCTTGTACTCCAAATTTAATCATGATTAAAAATCATCTACCGTAATAATTAACTAAATAATTATTTACAAAAATTCTAAAATTACCATTTAATAAAATAAATAAATAAAATATTTCAAAATTTTGGGATGGGGAGCTACAAATCTACCCACCTTAAAAATAATTTCGTCCTCAAAATTCTAACTCATAACCATGCCTAAAATTTAAAAATAAAAGTCAAGGAATAAATCCACTATTACCACAATCTTCTCAAATGTTAATTCCTCAAAAATAGTTTGTATTCTTCTCCTAGCCAAATAGCCTCCAGGACTTCTACCCACCTTTGGTCACACTTCTCCTCACACTAAAATCTTAAGATCTTCTAACTTGTGCTAACAATCCTACCAACAAAGATCTAGGTATATGGTATCTATAATCCTCTCGTATCTATCAAGCAACCCGAACTTAGCAAGTAGTAATTTACACAAGTAGCTAAGAAATTTTGGTGAATTCTAATAAGGATGACCTTCGTTTATCTGCAATATAGAGGACAGGAAGATAAGGAAGAACAATCAAGAGCAATTATGAGGTTTAAAGAGCGGTAGAGAATATACAATAATACAGGTAGAAAGAGTATTTATGAACCTATAGCCTTATTTGCTAGATTGGGCTACTCTAGTCCAGTCACTTGCTACATCGAAGGACCCTTCGCTCTTAGAGGGCTTGCAATCCATGCAATACAAAAATTTTGTTCCCGCCATTCTAGACAGGGTTCCACAATAGAACATAATTTGGGAAATTAAGGTTGTGATATATTCCGTGGTTATTCAAACACACAAGCAAGGAATATAATTGTAATGGAAGATCGTATCGTGACTTCTAGGTAGATGGAATATGGGTTACGGATGGCATCACATCCTAAGAGGTGGAGACTACATAATAGGTATAGGGTCTGATTTCAAAAATAGTTCAGTTTCTATAGTCCAAATATGGTGGTGTGCATGGATGGGTTCTACTGGGCCTTAATGGGTTCTCTATTTGGACATCAGTCATTGGTTTAATGAATCTTGGGTTTCAATCTACATGGACTAGACAAGATCCCAATGATAAAACTATTCCTACTAGATTAGGGTATCCTAGAATAGGTTTCTACCCAATGGATTGAGCTAGTTGCTAGTCAGGTTGGTTAGCTAGGTCCCTACAGCTCAAAATGTGCCTTCAGTGACTTTTGTATTTAAGTAGCACATGAGGCCTCAATTGGATGGCACACTAGTGGCATGTGCGTAACGGGCTTCGAATAGGTCACAACCATATATTGGGTCGAAGGAGTGGGGTCGTGGTAAAGGCTCTAATGGAGGTTGGAAAGTGTATCGGTACTATGGTAAAAGTTATAACTAGTCCATTTAACCTGAAAGTCGTACCCCAAAAATAGAGTACAAGGGGACGGGTTTGAGTGGGACATGATATACCTAGATGAATGTGGACTCGTCTAGATCTTGTATATGAAGTTTGTTGGAAGATAACAGCTGGTCCCGTGCTCCGAATATTAGTGACACGATCGGGGCACAAAATAAACTAAATGGAAAGTGGGAGTCCATAGGGCACTAACTATCATTCTAATGGAAAAATTATCCCAATCAATCGGTAATCTTCGTATATCCTAAGAAGGCTTACAGTCTACCCACCTTAGAAGCTAGGATATGGTTTTAGGACAAATGAGGTCAGAAGAATTCCAAAGTCTGGATATTGTACCTCGATTCTTGTTAATGAAGAATGAGGCACGACGTAACGGGGTAGGGTAGATATAAGTCAAGTCAAGGATCGTTCCTCAATAAATAAAAAACGAGGTCTGCAATGACACATGGTCGATAAAATAGAATGACCTACTCGTCCACAGTATACATGAGTTGTCGACGGGGTAACCAACTCTAAGGCACATCATATGAAAGGATTTCTAACAACTGAGTCGTAAATTTCTATTTGTGTCCAAACCTGCCAGACTATTGTCACAAGGGTTCTAATTGAAGCAAGCTTCAACAATTAATTAGAGGCTCACAACATTTGGTCTCTGATAGTAGGTAGTCTCCTAGGTTTGGCATTTGGTCAAGGAAAAGGATCCTAATCATTCTCGGACTCCAATGACCAGAAGATCATGATAGTAGGTTTAAGGTTGCAGAGAGGACGAAGAACTTAAGGCAAGGTTCTAGTCACCTGGCTGGCCGATGGTACGTAGTTATCCTGGTGTATACAACTATCATAGCCATGGGAATACTCTGTATCTATCTATTAGTTACGAGCTTTCGTCTTTCCAATCAGTAAAAGACGAAAACAATGAAAAGTTCAAGAGAGAGATGTCACTGAATACAATTACATGATTCATGGGTGAATGTATAATTCAAGAGGTATTGTCAAAGTAGTCACGGATAAGATCCTAGTGATATCTACATCTTAATCCATGTAGGGTAATTAGATAAAAAGCGAACCAAATGCATCATGGTTGATCAGACCGTAATATAATAATTTTGATTAGACAATATGTTGGCGGGCGTCCCGAATAAACATATGTCTCGAGTCAAGCTCGATAAAAGAGCAAGCTTGCAAAACTAGGCTGTAATAGCAGCATTGGTCAAGAGAGTCAAAATACAAGTACGCGAGATTTTTGGAAGGAGGAGATAGTAGTTCGAGTGTTGAGAGAATCAAAAACCTTACCTGGTGTTATTGTTTATATAGGCATCCTACTGTCCTCTATCCATAAGGCCTTGGTCGACTAATGGGTTATGGAGCTCTAAATTATATATTCTAGGTAAACCTATTAATGTCAGTCAATTACCCTGTCAGTAGATCACAAGAACCACATAACGCTAGGTTAGGAGACATGCTACTCAACTTCCAGAACTTCCACTAGTATTGGCTTTGGATCTTAGGGGACATACAGGGCATTTCTATTCTCTATAATATCCTAATCTTGTGATCATGTCAAAAATTATTTTACCGAAAATTATGCCTCGCCTGTAAACTCTGGCTGTGGTAACCCTCGGTTCCGTGATTCAATTGTGATAGGCTATTGGGTACTCTACCTTAAATTGACACAAGAGTATCTAAGATCTAAAGAGGTCAACTAGGACATAGTTTTAGCAATGTTCTATAACCTATGATCCTCAAAATGGTTTCATTTCTATGGGTTGTGCCTCGCCAGTGCGCTGCTGGCTGCAGTGAACCCACACTATCCACTCTCAAACAATTGGCGATAGTGCGCTGCTGTCTAGTCATCGCAGTCATTTAATTACTCTAACTATATTCCTTAAGGACTTCAAGGAGCTGCTAGAGTTTCAACAAGTTGACTATGATAGACAGCGTAAACATCTACCTATGAGTCTCAATCCTTAAAGTAAAAGGTTGACCGGGAAAAAATAACTGAAGACAGTGAAAATAAGAACATCCTAACATTTATCTCGTATATATTTTAATTGGTTGAGGGGAAAAACTTTAAATCAAATCTAACTCGGGGTTCACGCAGGAATAACATAATCATAAATTATAAACCAACTCCTTACAGCAAATAGAATTTAAAACAGACAATTCTAACTTATGATATAAGATTTATATCTAATAGAGCAAAAGAAAATTAAATAGTTTATCAAAATTAACGCCTTAATTCTAGGCAAGTCTAACATACCAAGCGAATAGTATATCCACATTGGATCATTTTGTCATATCGAAAGTAATAGTATACCTATAGGGATCTAGCAAGCTATCTAAATTACATGGCCTATCTAATAACCTTAACTACCCAATCGGTCGATTTAAACAAGGGACTCCTATCCTAGTTATTCTTTTAAATCCTTTCAATCTATGAATGAGCATTTCCTGAGCGTAGGCTCGTAATAGTATGACTAACGTACCATCACGAGTTCGCAATCTTTTACGAAAACTGACCTGCATGGGCCACCACAAAAACTTTTCACGACCCACATCCGCTATTCCGGATACGAGATGTGTCCAAGCCAGCCTACGCCGCAGAGTCGACGGTAGAACGCTGTCAAGCCTGCAAGAAATAAATGCTCAAAATACGACAATTGCTGCTCATTTACATTTCTAAATTTGTTATAACATTTACAAAATTTATAATTAAAGGAAAATACAAGTTCTCACGATTAATAAAAATGACAACTAGTTCCACTATCTAAGTCGGCCTCAGCATACCCATGTCTTCCCAGTACTAAGAGTGATCGCGGCTAAACCTGAAAAATATTGGTTTTCAGTCAGGAATGGAACGAGCACATATCTCTCACAACAGTTCATAGCAGGAATGGACATATAAAGCAAGCTATAGAAAACTATACATGAATAGCTGTAAAGGAAATCAACAAGAGAGAGAATATAAACTGAGATATAATATGATAAATAGAGAAATATAACCTTCTACGTGATTCAGAGCATGAATTGGTTATGTAAACAGCTTGGGTTGCACATGGATACAGCTAAGGAGTGCACATGGATAACAACTACTGGGGATAATGATCACATAACCAACTACACTCTCCCTGCCCCCAATCAATACACAAGGATCAATGCATGTTATGTTATTGCACATGGATAACAACTACTATATACATGGAGCTCATATGGTCATGAGTGTACATGAATAACATATGAGTGCACATGGATAAATATGAATACATGGAGTACATGATGGCCATGATAAAGTACATGAACATGACATACTCGATGTATCCGAGAGGATAACATCGCATGAAAAGATCCAGAGGGTACTAATCCGTGTGAACATCGTGTCAGCATCAAGTATACTAGTCTATAACAAGAGAACATATCCAAAGAAGTATGAAAAGATCAGAGAATGTACTCGCCTGTGGTCCTGTGCTGGTGTAACCGATAATCTGAACCAATCAGAATGCCACAATAGTCAAAACTCGTACAACAATCCCCGAAAGCTGAAATAAATATTACCAATGTTCTCCGAATAGTCAAAATAGCTAGGATCGTCTTTCCTTAAGTCCAATTCTTGACACAGGAGCAAAATGGTAATTTTGGGTCAAAACGGTATCCGCCGTTGGACCCGCTTTGCACCAAAAAGCGTGCCAGAGTCAACAGTCTCTAAAGTCATCAAACTACATGTTTACGGATCCAGTTTTTCGATACGAACCCAACCGTATGTCCAAAGTTGGATTCCGACGGGCCATGCACAAAATCACCCGTTGAGTGGGACCGTAGGGATGCAAAACAGTGATTTTATCAACGGTCTCAGAATCGGACCAAATATGGCATATAGGACCAAAAAAATGATACGGTTCTTTTGGCACAAGTTTTGTCTCGATCCAATGAGCGTGCACAAAGTAATTGAGAAATTTGTAAAGTGCACGATACGGTAAATTTCGACGGATACGTATCAAATTCGTCGCGCACAAGCGACCAATTTAAATTCCGCCAAAGCCCACACGACCACGAAGCCGTTATGCACTTTTCGTTGCCTTCGGTTCGCGACCACGTCGCCCGGAATGGCGGGACGTACGTCGTATCGAACAAATTTTTAGTTTTTAAAACAGGGTTTTGGAAAACTTTGGGATTCGATTTCTCGACGCGTAGTCGATGATTTCCGAATCCACAAAAAGGACTATGAAGCCCTATATGTTGTCTAAAAGTGTCTTCAAATAGTTTTTCTAATATGGTACTGGATCAATCAGAATCGATCGATAAACTTGGGTGATTGGGCTGTTTTACTGTTTCGATTTCGAACAGTTTTTCGGGTTTTTTACATTGAATTCTGGGATTGATGGATCGACCAACCAAAAACTAATTAGGAGGAACCTAGAGGGGGTCATATAGGCTTTCTTCTAGAGTTTACGGGATCGAAATCAGTGAAGTGTACGCGAAGAAAAGGGGCAGTGAAAGGAGTACCTTGCGGATGCTCTAAACATGGTGTTCCCCTGTTCCGACGCGGTTTATGGCGCTGTTGCCGCCTCGCCGCCGCGCCTGGCCGGCCGACGGTTACCTACGGCGGTGCGCGCTCGTGTGGGGTTCGTCCAGTCCAAGGATTCGGTGTGGGTGTTTAGGGTTTGGTGGCTGCGAATCCTTTTCTCTCGATTTATGTATATGTTCGAGTGTACCAACCGAACGGTTTTGGTTTGGGAACTCCTTAGCCGAGCCCTGGCTTGGCCAGGTCGGGCTCTGGGCTGGGCTTATGGGCCTGTGGGGTGGTGAACGGATCAGCTCGGGCTGGGCTCAGGATTTTGCTTATTCTTTCTTATTCGATTTCTTTTTCTCCATTCTATTTGCACATATATTCATATGTATATTTTACA
Organism: Iris pallida; assembly: GCA_029216955.1. NCBI lineage: Eukaryota > Viridiplantae > Streptophyta > Magnoliopsida > Asparagales > Iridaceae > Iris > Iris pallida. Next base: position 12,722,968 of record JANAVB010020599.1, on the reverse strand, counting down.
CACATATACGTATATATATATATTTATACGTACACTTATTTATATTTATTTATATATACGTTTACACATGTATACGTATACTCGTATATTTATTTATATATACGTATATATATACGTATATCTATATACAAACATATACACATACGTACTATACGTATATTTATATATACACACATATACGTAAATGTATAATATATATTTATATATAAATACATGAAAACACACAAATACTTATATAGTATATATTTATATATATATTTTTTTATATAGTATATATTTATATAGTATATATTTATATACACCTACGCGTATATATATATAATTATTTACACAAAATTATATATGTCCCTATATTCCTCTTCATATTTATATTTACACAAACATTTATATAAATACCTATATATTTATTATACACTTGCACATTTATATATAAATCTATATATTAATATAGGTATGTTTATATTTACACAAACATACACATATATTCAAAATATATTTATATATTCATACACACACATATTTTTATATTCGTATATATATATATTATATATTATATATGCATGTATCTAAATAAAATCCATAATACCAATGACCCACAATAATCCCAAGAGTCTTGGTGGACATATCTGGCCCTAGGAAATTGTACCAATATTCTAAAACTCGATTTAAATAATAATAATAATATCTAATAATAACCTTGATGATAAACCAATAATAATAGTAGCACTAAAAAAATTAATAATGATAATAATAACAATAACGAAATTCAATAAAATAATAATGATGTATATATATACCATTATATGTAGTCTAAAAATCCAAAATGCGCAAAGACTCATTTTATACCAATATCATTGAATATTAATTAATAATAATATTTATAATACTTAAATTACGAATGTTTAGAAATAGTCATTAAATCATTAAAACAAAATGTAACACACTCATACTATATTCCATCAACGTGAATGTCATTGGACGTGCCGCATGACAACATGGGCCGAGGTTCGGTTCGGGTCCAGTTCGGACTAAGTTGGTACAATCGGATCATCTAAAACCAATATATCTAATTAATAAATAAATAATTCATCGGTAAGGTTTAAGTCGCAACTTGGCCTGGTTTTCTTAGTTAGGACGTCACTATGGCTCGGTCTTCCCTATCAGGGCTAATACACTAGTCAAAGCACGCCACTGCCCTATCCGTGCCATGATTCCTAGTCGCCTTGTACTCCAAATTTAATCATGATTAAAAATTATCTACCGTAATAATTAACTAAATAATTATTTACAAAAATTCTAAAATTACCATTTAATCAAATAAATAAATAAAAATATTTCAAAATTTTGGGATGGGGAGCTACAGAGCGCTAGCCCGATCCAGAAGCGAGACGGCCCAAAGAAGGCCCACAGGGCGTGGAGGCCCAAAATCGTTGCCTCTTCCCAAGCTCTGGAACAAGTTTTTTTTGTTGCTCAAAATGGCGAAGAAGACTCACATGCGGCCCCACTTCAGGCCGCAGAGGGCCCTGCTGTCCCCAAATCCAGCAAAGGAAAACACTACGATGCGGGACTTGCGGGAGAAAACGGGAAGTCCATGCGGCCCAAGAAGAAGCCGCATACGGGTGTGGGCCGCAGGAAGAATGCATATGAGACCACTAATCCCAGCCACAGGGGGAATGCATATGCGGCCAACAATCCCAGGCGCAAGGAAATGACCTATGCGGCATCCAATCCCAGCCGTCGACCATCCGCCCTATGCGGCTCGGGTTCAGTCTTCCACCGCCTCTCATGCGGGCCTGATCGCAGAAGCTCCAATGAGGATGTGCCAGACTCTATGCAGCACCGCTTGGACTCTTCCTACTACGCACCCTTGGGTGCTAGAACGAAGAAGTCTAGGACAGCGCAGGCTCGTCGAGCTCAGTCAACCGTCCCAACTACTGACCATCAGAGAGTCCTGTTAACTGTTATGCGGGCCTCTGATGGAAAGTTGTACAGAACCGCCCGTGTCCAGCCCCCGGTGGCAAACAGACAGGATGGTTCTCAAGAGTCTTCCAACAATGATCGAGTGCAAGTACTTTTACTAGCCCCACATCAGGGAGCAAACATGAAACCTATGCACTCGTGTGCTCGGGATACCCGGGCACACAAAGCAAGTGCAAAGGTTGATCTAGATGTCTTTGACTTGCGAGACGTGATCCTTCACAAGTCCAAGCAAAGAGAAGAAACCTTAGCGTGCAAAGAGTCCTTCCATGGACGTCACTGCACTCAAGTCATTGTCAATTGTTGCTACAATAAGACAGCAGTAAAAGAGGACCGGTAGTCTGTCTTGCAACGACTGCAGCAGCCAGGACAGGTCCTGTAACGCCCCAGTCCCAAAATACTTGCGACCAGATACGTATCATGCCAGCTGCATACATACAAAGTACACTCCAATTTATGGAAACCTTGTATGTATACATAAGCAGTAAAATGTAGTACTCCAAGACAAATTAAATCTCATCCACAATAAAAGAATAATAGTATAAAATCAACTTGAATATTTATGGTACAATCGATGGGCGGTGACAAAGACCACTACCAACTATCAAAAGGAGATAAAGTATACAAGAAAATGGTCCATGAAAGTATCAAGACGAACCAAGAGCGATCATCTTCGAAGAAATGGAGACGCCCACAATCATGGCTAGAACACCTGCAGTAAACCATTGAAGCACACACCTGGAGAGATAACCAGGTCTTCAGAGGGACGTAGCAAGATACAAGAAGAACATGCCATTATAACTGCAAATGTAAATACTATAAACTACGACAAAACTGGTTCCCTAACCATCTATGTGATATGCACTTTGAGGACAACGTTCTACGCAAGGGCTGTAACGGATTCACGCAAGTAAGTAATAAAGAGTGGCTGTCAAGTAGCGCTCATACGAGACACTATCAGCCCGGGACAGTAATTAGTGCTCATCCGAGTCACTATCGGGCCAAAATGTGTGTAAAAATGAATGTAGCCCCTACGCTAGTAGCTGTCCCTTTCCTCCAATGATACTATACATGCATCGTAACCACGACGCACCATGGAAGGACTCTTTGCACGCTAAGATTTTTTCTCTTCAAACATGCATCTATTGACAGTTATTCCTATGCATGCGCACGGGAGATCAGCCAACATGCAAGTGACCACTACATGATACTCACAACTCACACAGAACTCGTGATACAATCGTGACAAAGTCAATGACATGAATCAATTGACGGAAGTATCTGAACTCTAGGTCCACAAGCAAAAAGAAAATAATAAACAAGGAATATAGACACAATAAATGAAATAAAATGCAACTAAATATTAGCAGTAAAGATGGCAAGGTATCTTGCCTGAGGTTATGTGCAAAGAGAATAATCCAATAGCTCGAACCGGCAAATAAACAAAGCAAGAAAAGCCAAATCCAGCAGATGACTCCGGATGCTGTAACAAACATCACGAACGAGTTAGGAATAAAAGATATTCCTAGGAAACGTCTGTCCAAAAGTCAAGTTCTGGAACAGGGGCAAAATCGTAATTTTGGGTCAAAACGATGTCCGCCGTTGGACCCGCTTTGTACCGAAAAGCGTGCCAGAACCTACGATCTCTAAAGTCATCAAACTACATGTCTACGGATTTATTTTTCCGAGACAAACTCAATGGTATGTCCAATTTAGGATTCCGATGAGTCATGCACAAAATGGTCCGTTGGCTAGAACTGTAGGACCCGTTTTGCACCGAAAAGTGTGCCAGGGCCCACGTCCTCCAAACCTAGCAAATTTTATTTGAAAACATGCTAGAACGACGCCACGAGTCTAGTGGTGGTGTCGGAATTGAAATTCGGAGTCTCGGGTTCAAAAACAGAATTTTACAAATTTAGAATTACGAATTCGGACGGCCAAATTTGGCGTCAAATTCAACCTGTCTAACGTATTCACAATGAAACAAAATTTGAAAGGTAGGAAGGGGGTCATACCAGCTATGCACCGGAACTGACAGCAGGCAAATTGGAGCTGTGACGGTGGAGATACGAGTCGACGAAGTTGGCGCTGCGAAACTGTCCAAAATTAGTACCAACTAAACGGTCAACTTGGTGGATGGTTTTGATCTATCAAACGATCGAATTAATGGATAAAACTTGACAGAGGTGAAGGGCTACATACCGAGATTGAGAGGAAGAAACAGTTTGACGATCCAAAGGTTGGATTGTCCGAAAAATGCGCACGAAGTTGCTGCGACGAAACGCAAATCTGACTTCGTTTTCGCGCGCGCGTCGACGGGATCTAGTGCAAAATGCACGAATCGACTATTTGGCGCATCGGGGAGGAAGGTGACGCGCTGGAGGAGGTCGCCCGGGGGTCGCGCACAAATGGGAGGTCACCGACGGCGGCAGCCGGCGGTACGGCGGTGGCCCGCGCGCTGGCTGCTGCTAGTGCAGTGCAGTGCTATACGCTGCTGCTGCCATACAGCGTGCTGTTGCTGCTGCAGCCTGTTGTGGCTGCCTGCGGTACGGTGGCGCGCGCCGCCCTGTAGTGGCAGGGGCGGCCGACGGTGGCCCGGCGGGGCTGCTGAGCGGTGGTGGTGGTGATATTGATGATGGTGATGTTGACGATGATGAGGATGGTGATGGATAGATGATGGTGATGAAGATGATGATGATGATGGGGAAGGAGAGGAGGAGAAGGAGGATGGGCTCGGCTAGTAGGAGGAAGGGAGAGGAGGCCATGGCTCGACCATGAGAGTTGTGCGGTTGCGGGTTGGGGAGAGGCTGTGTGCATGGGAGATGAGAGAGAGTTAGTAATATAGGGTTTTATATATGCTATATATATAGGAGTAGGTACAGCTCTCACTCTCTCTCTCTATCTATATATATATACAAATATATATATATATATATATATATATATATATATATATATATATATATATTTTTAGTAATATAGGGTTTTATATATGCTATATATATAGGAGTAGGTACAGGTCTCACTCTCTCGCTCTATCTATATATATATACAAATATATATATATATATATATATATATATATATATATATATATAAAATATATATATTTATATATATATTTATATATACAAATATATAAAAAAAATATATATAAAATATATATATATATATATATATATATATATATATATATTTGTATATATAAAAAAATATATATATATATTTGTATATATAAATATATATATATATATATATATATATATATATATATATATATTTATAATTTTTTTAATATATATATATATATATATATATATATATATATATATATATATTAAAAAAATAATAAATATATATATATATATATATATATATATATATATATATATATATATATATATATATATATATATATATATATATATACATTACCATAAATAGAAACCTATGTAGCTATATACCTATATGTACGTGTATGTATATTCCTATAATAACATATACTCTCATACCATAATACAAATACAATCAATATAATATATCAATTAAATAAATATGACATATTTAGTATATCTAAACATTTAAAATAACAATATAATATACCAAAATATAAATAATATAATTATTGCCAATAAATATATCTGCATGGACGTGTTGCAAGTCTACATGGGCTTGAGCTTGGATCGGTTGAGCCGGGTCGGGTCAAAACTGAACATGGTGCAATAAATGAATTAAATTAGTTATTTATGATAATGGGTAAATAAGTAGCAAGTGGAGGCTCAAATAAATGGGACACAAGTGTCACGCGGGTAGTAGGCTTCATGTGGGCCATGTTCATATTTTGTGTAGACAAGTTTGGGTCGATGTCGGATCCCGAAATTAAATTAGAATTCAAATCATAAGTTATAGGAAATAATTAATTGGCCAAAATTGACCCAAAAGTTGTGTGAAGCAAACGAAGGACAAGATGATGTGTCTGAGTGGGACACGAAGGTCATGGGTGTAGGGCGTCTCGAGTAGATCATGCATGAGGAGTTGGTTTTGAAAAAACGACTAGTCTTGTGCTCCCAAATTAAAAGTCATGGCAACGTGCATTTGATATCAAAGATAAAAGTGGGAAAATTAATTAATGGTCAAAATGGTCTAAATTGACTCGAAGTTGTGCGAAGCAAAAAGGGTACAAGGGAACATGTTTGAGTGGGACATTATATACCAAAATGAAGGTAATCTTGCCCACTACAAAACTCAAGAAGGAAGTTTCTAGAGATGGACATCTCTGACGCTCCAAAAATCAAAGGCACGAAAAGTTACATTTAAAGAGAAAATAATCATAATCAATATTTATTGAAAAATAATCATTTTGAAAATTTGAAAAATAAACCCTAAATTTAGGGAGTTTACATCCTACCCAACTTACAAGAATTTCGTCCTCAAAATTTTAGGAATAGGTAGGACTGAGAAGATAGGGGCGATAAGATCAAATTATTGAACGGGGCAAATACTGATGTTCAACACAGGCATGAAATTCGTAAGTCATGTTCTCGTGATCTACGAGAAATACGTCACGACTATGAAACTGAATGAGGATTGCTAGTTAACACAAAAAAATAAGGAAGAATTAAGGGTTAAAGTATAATCATGATACGACATAGAATAAAGAGACAAGGGATCGACTAGGTTAAGGGCAATCAATAGAGAGAATAGAGTCGTCTAGGTTTAGGTTTGAATCCTTATCAAGTTCAAAGAAGGTCGCAAAAATGATTCTAGGGTCGAAGGAAAAAGGACGAGCAATTCGAGACGGGATATAGTCATATTGGTTGGTCAGTGGCTAACTCTCTTCGTGTATATACAAATATAACGATCATAGGAGAATAGTTTCGCTTACCTATCAAGTACAAGCCTTGTCTAGAATAGGTAAAAGACGAAACCAGCAAGAGTTCAAGGAATATGTTTCGAATACTAATATGGGTTTCAACGGCGATTGAATACTTCAAGTAGAATTGTCAAGGCAGTCGCGGATGAGACTCTAGGGCAAGTTTAACTATGTCTCCATCCATGTAGTATGATATATGAAAAGCGAACCAAAGTGCAATAGGTTGATCAGACCATCATGCACTGGTTCTGATTAGACAATATGTTAATGGGAGCGACCCACTAAAATATGTCATGATCAAGCTTGATAAGAAATAAGCTTGCAAAATTTTGTGCTAAGTAGCATGATAAAATAGTCAAAGTATAAGTAATGGACCATGATAAGGGAATTAAATAGTCCAAGGTTCTTTAAGAATCAAGTCCTGCTCGAAGTTTGGGCCTATGCAGTTGTTCAGGTTTTCTTCATTTATGGCTTGGTTGCCTAGATAAGTTAAGGTCCTCTAATTTTCTAGCTTAAGTGAAGTCATCAATATGATTCATAAGGACAAGGAAATTGCTAGGCCGCGAAGTATTCTACCCAACTTACAAGAGTTAAACTAGTAGTGTGATGGGACCATAGGTCAAGCAACCAAGATAAAGTACAAGGTTAAGCATTTGAGAAATTAAGTAGAACACCATCACATATTGCGTCAAAAGATTAAGTAAAGGTTGGATCTTTAATTAAAGTCAAAAAGTATTTGGTGTCATGGTAGAGGTTATAGTTTACTCATTTTGACCAGAAAGTCATGTCAAGAAAATAGAGTACAAAGGGACGTATTTTGGTGGGACATGATATGTCTACATGAAGGTGGGCTCGTCTAGGTCTTACATATGAAGTTTGTTGGAAGGAAAAGTCTAGTGTTGTGCTCCAAATATCAAAGTCACGGTAAGGGATGTCAAAATATCTAAATAGAAAGTGGGAGTTCATGAGGTGACAATTAATGCACAAAAATTAAGGAGATCTAGTTAAAGCATGAAATAAAATTAATTAAGGAATCCAGTAAAAAATAATTTAGGAACATAATTCAAGAGTCAAGATAGTCTCCTAAATGAATACAGTTAATAAACAATTAAATTATTATTCAAATTGCAACTGGGTTAGAAGGTCACCATAAAAGATCAAAATTCGAGGAAAAGTTGAGTAAGTGAAGATTGAGATACAGTATAGTTTGGTAAATGACTAGAAACACTTGTGTATTTACTACTATCATGGTCATGAGTGACATGGCATTTAGTATGGAATACTTCCAACTTATTAGGGCTATCTTGGTAGCCTAACATTTAAAATTTTAACTCAAGTTTCCTTCCGAAAGTTTCTTAATAAATTTCTCAGAAATGATCTAAAAAAATTTTATTCACTCCATGCCGTCTAATTTAATCATGACTAAAAGTTTAGTCCTTTCCATAAATCTCCAAGTGAACTTTCATCACGTTACTACAACTTTTCCAAATTTAACATTTTTACTCCAACTTTTAAAGTCAAGAGTTTATAAATCATGAATCCATAATAATTTCTATATCACTTCATAACTTTTAAACTCTAATTTTTTTTCAAATAATCCTAACTATAAACCCTTAGGATTTCACGAGCAATCTAAAATTTACAGCTCAATATTTTAACACACTCATCAACCCTAACTTCTATTTCTAAGTCATTCAAACATAATCAGAACTTTTAAATGGTAAGTTCCTTTAATCAATCAAAATAACATTTTATCACATCGCTAGTAACCTTTCCCAAAAATTTGTAATATTAGTAATCCAACGTTAACTCAATATTCAAATGATCTTATCAATTTGATATCCATGATCACAACCTTTTAGACCCAACATCTAAATAGTTTTGCAAATCTTAAATCAAAGGACGAGATTACAAATTTTAAATTTTTCCTCAAAAATTGTTTTCACATCTTCTAAAGGTTTTAAACCAAATTTTAATATCATTACTTCCACTTAAAATTTTAAATTTTAATAAGCAGACTAATCGCAACTGGTAAGACTCAATTTAAATAATTCATACTTCACTTTTACAATTTTAAGATCATCATCAAACCAAATCTATATACGTTCAAAGATGTATAACCATAATCCAATAATTCATGAATATCAAAACAAAATAACATCAATTTTTTTACATCGATTTTACATAGATTTTAACTATCTTTCCTTCATTAATAAAATTCTATCAGCCCCCTGGTGATGACTACTTAGAAATCTCAAGATTAAAACTTTCTTTGGTAATATCCTAACTTACAAACTACTAATCATTAAATCATCCTTTTAGAAAATGCCCTTATAACTTAGTTAAAATCTCCGTGTATTGCAATTGTCAATAGAATCTTTCTAGACATATGGTTGACCAATAAGTATATAGTAGTGTAGTCATCTTCTAACCATGGTTAAGCACAAGATGATAGGGTGTTGGCAGAAAGAGTTCAAGCAAGATGCAAAAATCAAGGGAGGCAACGAGAGTTCAAAATTTGGAAGTCGAGGGAGGTGATCAAGTATGTGGATGAGATTTCTAGATTCTAATCCTATATTGCAGGCTCACATCGGTACAATAACGTAACCGAAGTGATAAACTTGACCTACATGGGCCACCACAAAAACAAGTAACGCTCCAGTCCCAAAATACTTAGACCAGATACGTATCATGCCAGCTGCATACATACGAAGCACACTCCAATATATGGAAACCTTGTATGTATACATAAGCTATAAAATATAGTAATCCAAGACAAACTAAATCTCATCAACAATAAAAAGAATAATAGTATAAAATCAACTTGAATATTTATGGTACAATCGTTGGGCGGAGACAAAGTCTACTACCAACTATCAAAAGGAGATAAAGTATACAAGAAATTGATCCATGAAAGTATCAAGACAAACCAAGAGCGATCATCTTCGAAGAAATGGAGACGCCCACAATCTTGGCTAGAACACCTGCAGTAAACCATGGAAGCACACACCTGGAGAGATAACCAGGTCCTCAGAGGGACGTAGCAAGATAAAAGAAGAATATGCCATTATAACTGCAAATTTAAACACTATAAACTACGACACAACTGGGTCCCTAACCATCTATGTGATATGCACTTTGAGGACAACGTTCTACGCAGGGGCTGTAACGGATTCATGCAAGCAAGTAATAAAGAGTGGCAGTCAAGTAGCGCTCATACGAGACACTATCGGCCCGGGGCAGTAGGTAGTGCTCATCCGAGTCACTATCGACCCAAAATGTGTATAAAAATAAATGTAGCCCCTATGCTAGTAGCTGTCCCCTCCCCCCCAATGATACTATACATGCATCGTAACCACGACGCACCAACACATGTCGCTTCCATAATACTGTTTATAATAGATAACTGTCAAGTCTTCTAACATGCATCTATTGACAGTTATTCCTACGCATGCGCACGGGTGATCAGCCAACATGCAAGTGACCACTACATGATACTCACAACTCACACACAACTCGTGATACAATCGTGACAAAGTCAATGTTATGCATCTATTGACGGAAGTTTCTTAACTCTAGGTCCACAAGCAAAAAGAAAATAATAAACAAGGAATATAGATACAATAAATAAAATAAAATGCAACTAAATGTAAACAGTAAAGATGGCAAGGTATCTTGCCTGAGGTTATGTACAAAGAGAATAATCCAGTAGCTCGAACCGGCAAATAAACAAAGCAAGAAAAGCTAAATCCCGCAAATGACTCCGGATGCTGCAACAAATATCACGAACGAGTTTAGAATAAAATATTTGCCTAGAAAATGCCTGTCCAAAAGTTAAATTCTGGAACATGTGCAAAATCTTAATTTCGGATCAAAACGATGTCTGCCGTTGGACCCGCTTTGTACCGAAAAGCGTGCCAGAACCTATGGTCTCTAAAGTCGTCAAACTATATGTCTACAAATTTGGTTTTTCGAGAAGAACTCAATGGTATGTCCAATTTTGGATTCCGATGAGTCGTGCACAAAATAGTCCGGTAGCCAGAACAGTGGGATCCGTTTTGCACCAAAAAGCGTGCCAGGGCCCACGTCCTCCAAACCTAGATAATTTTATATAAAAACATGCTAGAACGATGCCACGAGTCTAGTGGTGGTGTTGAAATTGAAATTCGGAGTCCCGGGTTGAAAACTAGAATTTTACAAGTTTAGAATTACGAATTCGGACGGCCGACTTTGGCGTCAAATTCAACCAGTCTAACGTGTTCACAATGAATCAAAACTTGAAGGGTAGGAAGGGGGTCATACCAACTATGTACCGGAACTGACAGCAGGCAAAACGGAGCTGCGACGGCGGAGATACGAGTCGACGAAGTTGGCACTGCAAAACTGTCCAAAATTAGTACCAATTAAACGGTCAACTTGGTGGCCAGTTTTGATCTATCAAATGATCAAATCAATGGATGAAACTTGACAGAGGTGAAGGGCTACATACCGAAATTGAGATGGAAGAAACAGTTCGACGATCCAACGGTCAGATTGTCCAAAAAATATGTACAAAGTTGCTGCGATGAAACGCGAATTTGACTTCGTTTTCGCGTGCGCGTTGACGGGATCTCGTGCAAAACACACGAATCGACTATTTGGCGCGTCAGAGAGGAAGTTGACGCACCGGAGGAGGTCGCCCGGGGGTCGTGCACATATGGAGGATCGCCGACGGTGGCCCGTGCGCTGGCTGCTGCTGGTGCAGCAGCAGTGCGCTGCTGCTGTAATGCCACATGCTACTGCTGGTGCAGCAGCAGTGCACTGTTACTGCAATGCCGCATGCTACTGCTGCTGCGGCCTGCTGTGGCCGCCTGCGGCACGGTGGTGCGTACGGCCTCATAGTGGCAGCGGCAGCTAGCGGTGGCCCGACGGGGCTGCTAAGCGATGGTGGCGGTGATGTTGATGATGGTGATGTTGAGGATGATGAGGACGGTGAAGGATAGATGATGGTGATGAAGATGATGATGATGATGGGGAAGGAGAGGAGGAGAAGGAGGATAGGCTCGGCTAGTAGGAGGAAGGGAGAGGAGGCCATGGCTCGACCATGAGAGTTGTGCGGCTGCGGGTTGGGGAGAGGCTGTGTGCATGGGAGATGAGAGAGAGTTAGTAATATAGGGTTTTATATATGCTATATATATAGGAGTAGGTATAGCTCTCTCTCTCTCTCAAATTATATATATACATATATATATACATTACCATAATAGAAACCTAAGTAGCTATATACCTATATGTACATATGTATATTCCTATAATAACATATACTCTCATACCATAATACAAATACAATCAATATAATATATTATTTAAATAAATATGACATATTTAGTATATCTAAACATTAAAAATAATAATATAATATACCAAAATATAAATAATATAATTATAGCCAATAAATACATCTGCATGGACGTGTTACAAGTCTATATGGGCTTGAGCTTGGATCCGTTGAGTCGGGTCGGGTCAAACCCAAACATGGTGCAATAAATGAATTAAATTAGGTATTTATGATAAGGGGTAAATAAGTAGCATGTGGAGGCTAAAATAAATGGGATACATGTGTCACACGGGTAGTAGACTTCATGTGGGCCATGTCCATATTTTGGGTCGACAAGTTTGGGTCGATGTCGGGTCCCGAAATTAAATTGGAAGTAAAATCTTAATTTATGGGGATTAATTATTTGGCCGAAATTGACCCAAAAGTTGTGCGAAGCAAACGAAGCACAAGATGATGTGTTTGAGTGGGACACGAAGGTCATAGGTGTAGGGCGTCTCGAGTAGATCATGCATGAGGAGTTGGTTTCGAGAAAATGACTAGCCTTGTGCTCCTAAATTAAAAGTCACGGCAACGTGCATTTGAGGACAATTCCTTAGCGTATGGGCTTCGATGCACTTTCCTTTGTGACCCGGACTCTCCGCTGGAGATACGGGAATGATGACCCATGATTACTGACGGCCACTGACGATTCTGCGGAACATCATGCTCTTACTTATAGGGCCTCTGGTGCCCAAGGGGGGACTACGCCGATCCTATTCAGCCAGGGCCCATACGTAGAAAGGATTGTTCTTAACTACATTTCACTTAGAATGGTAGGCTACCTTATCCGTTAGGTACGAGTACTTTTGGTTTGGGTACTTGTATCCGACCGTGGCTTGGAACAATAACTTGTCACGGATTAGTTCGTCACATCTTGTCCTTGTTTGGTTATAGGTGTAACTTACTACTTCGATGAGAAGGTATTGAACCTCGTTGGGGTCTGGATACCATATTGGATTCATAGCATGGAAAGATACGTCACCGTGAATTAGTTTACCATCTCATGTCCTTGTTTGGTTGGGATAATGGTACGCTCGTTCAGTAGGTGCGTATTGGACCATGTTATAGTTTGATTTACTTATTTATTTGAGCAATATTTATTCAGTTTATATGGCATGATATTATGTGTCTCGTTACGTCCCTCTGAGGACCTAGTTATCTCCCCAGGTGTGTGCTCTTGACTTTCGCAGGTACTTTAGCTCTAGCCGTGTTCATTGCTATTTCTCGAGGATGATTGCACTTGGATCGTCTTCGCTTCGTTCGCCAAATTCATTTCTTTACTCATGTATTTTTTTCTTTACTTGTTGGTAGTGGATTTGTCTCCGCCCAACATATTGTATCAAGATAATTCATTATCTTTATATGATGTCTATTATTCATTTATTTTGCGTGGATAAGATTAGTTATGGTTCTACTGTATTTTACAGCTTATGTATTCATACGAGGATTCCATATATTGTAGTATACTTCGTATGAATACAGCTGGCATGTCTAAGTTCCTAGTCCTACGTATTTTGGGACTGGGGCGTTACATGGAGAGGCCTTACAATTTTGACATCCTGGCACAATTGGCCAATACTCCAGCAAAATTGTCATTATATGAGCTCTTGAGGCTCTCCAAGGATATTCACGTCGTATTGAGTGAAGCACTCCAGAATTCTGACGCTTATTTGGCTCAGGTCAAGCTTACAGGAGAGAGCTCACCAGCAGATTTCTATGACAGTAATTGTACAGGTGGAATGCCCAACATCGTGTTCACTCCGCAAGATATGCTCATCAAGACCAACCTGCACGATCGTCCTCTGTATCACACTGGATACATCGGCAACATCAAAGTAGATCGGATGCACATTGATCCCGGTTCTTCAATAAGCATCATTTTGAAGAGCTTTCTTCGCCTTCTGGGCATCCCTCTGCATCGGCTGACACCTACCAACACCGCCATTAACGGTTTCAATTCAGGAAAAAGCTATCCTATTGGGAAGATTCACCTGAAATGCCAAATAGGCGACCTCCAGTCGGAAGTAACTTGCTACGTCATAGACGCAGATACATCCTACAACACTCTCCTGGGGCGTCCTTGGATACATGTTACCCCCATTTTCTGTATTACGTATTTATGCTCGTATTTGATTTTGGCACGTATTTTAATTTTCTCGACTTGCGGATTTTGGTTTCTCGTAAATGGGTTTTGGACCATGGCTTGGTTTTATTTTATAGAAGTTGGTTTGGTTTGGTTCATCATGAGTGGAACACTTTAACCTACACTCTACCCTCAACACAACACAACCACCCTCATTATATCTCCACCAAACTTTCTCTCTCCTCTTTACTCTCCATTAATTTTCTTCTTCTTCCTTCTTCCACACAACTCCCCAACCCATTAGGCAAGTGCACCTTGCCATCAAATAAGCACCACTTTTTATTTGTCCATTAGCTAGATTAGGCCATGGAGAATAACTTTAGAACTTGACATTTTGTGATTTGGAGTTTCCTTTGTTCTAGATCTAGGTTTTTACTATTTTCGAATTTACATGGGTTTGATCTATTTAACTTTGATTTTTGTATGTTTTGATGCTTCCATGTGGAAGAGAATTCGATTTTACTCAAGTTAGAACTTTGAAAATCTAGATTTGGTTTTAATTTGGCTAAGTTATGAAGAATTGAAGTTCTTGGTGTTCTTGGACTTGCTCTCGGCCAGGAAGAACAGCCCTCTGCCTTGCGCTTTTTAGCGCATGGCCGATTGCGCACCCCCGACCTGTGCTCCTTAGCGCATGGCCGATTGCGCAATCACTTGGCCAGTGCTTTGCGCTGCGCTGGATTGCGCTGGCGCAAGCTAGCCATGCGCAAGCCAGCCATGCGTAAAGTAACCCCTGCGCAATCGACCATTGCGCAATCCACCCCTGCGCAATCCTCCTGTGCGCAATCCATCTGCTGCGCCATCCACTCCTGTGCAGTTGGTACCCTGCGCAGCTCACTCCAGCGCAGTTGGTACCCTGCGCAGCTCACCCTGCGCAGTTGGCCTCCTGGCGCACTTGACTCATGCGCAATCCAACCCCCTGACCCCTTGCGCAAACCATTGGCTCTTGGAGATTTGGTTTTATTTTCTTTAAGCCTGGCTCTTCTATAGTCCTATATATATTGATATTGTATTAGATATTTTACGCCCATTTTATATCCTTACGCCTTTTGTCATGAACTTGATTTTACTTAATATGTTTGGAATGTCTATTGTACATGGCATGGTATGACAAGGACCTAGCATAACACGACAGTGACCCGTAGTGGTGCACTCCTGACATGACCAACCTGACATGACAGTGACCCGTAGTGGTGCACTCCTAACAAGCACCCTGACATGATTTATCTTGATAACTTGATAGTGGCCCGTGGCGGCGCACTCCTGACTTGACTTGACTTGTAACTTGTAATTAACTCGTATAATCAACTTGACACCGTGGGTGTTCCTGCTTGCTTGTTTGTACAATCCACTTGTCTTGTCTTGTATCATGTCTAGGATGCGACTTCCTGGGTACCACGGCCAGGGACTCACGCTAAATTGGATTAGGCTAATTATTAGATCAAACTAGAACATGGAGAATTCCCAGTCACAGGCAATCTCGTTATCTGGGCGCTTTAACGGACTTGTAGCTTGCCGACGAGTAGAGCATATTTCCAGCACACTGTCATGTGTTGCACCCTCTAAGTCACCTAAGGGTACATTTGTCTCCCGGGCAATGTACCCACCTATAACTCTCAACCCGTGGAAGGATAACTGGATGGTCTGCAGGGCTTAGGACTGGGAGTTTCTCACTTGCATCTTGTTAGTAATTAGGCTTGTGATAACCCTAGTTAGTTAAAGTAGTAAGCTGTAGTACTTGCTTGGCCGATTGCGAATGGATGGTGTCCAGCCTTGTCTGAGTCTTGTCTAGCTCCAGTACCTGCTATCTCCTGAGCATGTTTGTTTTACTTATCTTAACGATAAATAAGTAGAGACAGTGAGCTATTCAGGCGAAGGGTTACAACCCCGGTCCTTGTCTAGTTTAAGGATTGTAACCTGGCTCCCGGAATGGTTCCGCGTCCCTAGTCGTTTATCGCCCTGTGTACCTTACTACTTGTACTTTCTTTTATTCTTTCTGTTCTGATATGCTGGCTTTTGTTCTTATTTGTGGCCTCCTTTGTGGCACTTGCTCTTTCTGGGGTTTGACCTAGCTGGTTTTGTGTGGCCAGATTTCGGAGCAGCTCCCGAGGATCTACCGAGCTTCCAGCCCAATGGTGACAACTAGACGGAACCCGGGCCAAGAGAGGGTTTTCCTTTTTGTTTCATCCACTTATATGTAAATTATTCTTTTGAGGTGTTTAGCCGACGAGCACCTGTTAGCTCGATGCACATTTACTTACTGTCTGTCTACGGGCTGTAAGCATGATTAACAAATCCTAGGGTTGATCATGTATGACTGAACTCTTGCTAGTCCCATCATTTTGTACGACTAGCTTCATGATCATCCAATATTTAATATTTGGGACGCCTTATATATATATATTTGATGCTCTAATATCTTGTAACTCTGTTAATTGCTTGAGATTGAGACAATAGGCTTGACCTTAAGAGACTGCTGGCTTGTAGTAAACCCTCATATCTAGACAGCCGTGACCGTATAGTTGAGATGTATTCTATTTTAATATACGTAGCTGGCTATGTCTGCCCCCGCTCTCCAGTATTCTGGTTCTGGGGCGTGACACGGTTTAAGTGGTGGCCCATGCAGGTCTTGTCAATCAAAAAATATGGGGGTTTACCGAATAGATGTCTCAATCAATATTCGCCCTTGATCTCTGCTCGTATCTTCAAATCCCTGAGATTCTTGACCTGATCACATGCTTGTATCATTGATCTGTCCTGGTCCTTTCCTTACAGTTCCCTATGTCGTCTTCTTCTGCGGCATTACTCCCGGACCTGCCAACCAGCCAGAGGAAGCTCGACAAGCACCCCAGCGCCAGGAAGATCAAGCTCAGCACTCTGGAGTAGCCTCCCAAGTTATGCTTTCCGGAGGCTCAGAACCTCCAGTTCAGGCAGCTCTGCCCGCTCAACCAGCTAGACAGGATGAGGGACCTTTGGTAGGGCTTATCAGAGAACTACTTGTATCCCAAGATCGTCGAGGCGACGCCTTGCACCAGGAAGTTCATGATGCACTAAACCGAGGAGGTCTCCAAGGGAATCAGACGGCCAACAGTTTCAAGCGCTTGAACCCTCCCTTCTTTGACGGCAGTGAAGATGCGATTGCCGCAGACGCTTGGCTTCAGGATACCGAGGTGGTTCTAGAAGCAGCTAGGACACCTGAGAATGAGAAGGTGGCGGTGGTACGCCTACAGTTGTTAGACTTGGCTCACGATTGGTGGGCAGCTCAGGCCGTGGGGTTAGCGGCACCAGTCACTTGGGCGACGTTCAGAGAGAGATTCCAGATAAAGTACTTCGATGCAGTGGCACGGTACGACCTGCAGACCCGGTTCACCAACTTGAAGCAAGGAGGCAGGACGGTCGATAGCTATGCGACCGAGTTTTCTAGGCTGAGTAGGTTCGCCCCCACTTTGGTGGCGACCGAGTTCGATAGGGCTCAGCGGTTCCAGCAAGGGCTGCACTTAGAGATATTATTGGCTGTGAAGCAGTTCGAGCACCAGACGTTCGATGCAGTGTTGAAGGCAGCAAGGAGGTATGAGTACACCTCCCGGAGAATTGTGGACAGGACCGGAGGCAGGAAGCGGTCCCACAACCAGATGCACCAATCTTCAGCTCCAGCCCCGGCAGCTAGGGGTATAACCATTGGGACTCCGAGGCGGGCGGCCTCAGTGACGTCGGTTCAGCATTCGACCCCGACGTACCCGCAGCAGCAGAAGCAGAAGCAGTCTTCTGCGGTGGAATGTTCTCATTGCGGAAAGCCGGGCCATGTAGTGGCAGAGTGTCATAGGGCACAGGGATTGTGCCTGGCTTGTGGAGGAGCAGACCACCAGATAGGGACCTGCCCGAATAGGGAAGGTCCATCATCATCCAACCTTTCTAGTTCTTCGGTGAGAGGACCAGCCCTAGTTCCAGTCCAGCAGCAGCAGCAACAGCAGTACCCGAGGCCATTGTTGCCTCAGGCCCAGGCCTTTCGGCAGCAGAACCAGCAGCAGTTCACCCAGGCTCCAGCACAGAACCGACAGAGGGGTTTCCAGCAGAGGGGACCCGCAGCTAGAGGTCAGGCTACTATTCTCGTCAACAGGTGAGGTAGTGGCAGGTACTATTCTCGTCAACACCTTTCCAGCATCTGTATTATTTGATTCTGGTGCATCGCATTCATTCATGTCTGCACGATTCGCGACACGGATCGAGTCATTATCAGTGAGGCTCAATATACTTACTGGTAATGGTCTTGTGGGAGTAGATCGAGTATTTTCCTCGTGTCGGATCATAGTTAGCGGTAGAGAGTTCCCCGCTAGGCTCATAGAGTTCCCTATGGCAGACTATGATGTAGTCCTAGGCATGGATTGGTTGAGGAACCATTATGCTAGGATAGACTGCCATGTTGGCAGAGTTGTCTTTAGTATTCTCGGAGAGCCAGAGTTTTTATTTTCCAGAGGCACAGTAGAGCCATCTCCTCCAGTATTGCGGATGGCAGTAGCAGCAGTGCAGTTGCCCCGGATAGTTGAAGAGTTTCCAGATGTCTTCCCAGAGGAACTTCCAGGGATGCCACCAGAGCAGGAGATCTAGTTCACCATCGACTTGATTCCCGGGACAGCACCAGTATCAGAGCGAGTCTACAGAATGGCGCCTTCAGAGTTGGAGATTTTGTACAAGATGATTGAAGAACTCAGGACCAAGGGATTCATTCGTGCAAGTGGATCGCCTTGGGGAGCCCCGATGCTTCTTGTGAAAAAGAAGGATGGTACGTCTAGGCTATGTGTTGATTATCATACCTTGAACTCAGTGACAATCAAGAACAGATACCCTCTCCCGAGGATAGATGACTTGTTTGATCAACTCAAGGGGGCTTCAGTTTTCTCGAAGATAGACTTGCGGTCAGGATACCACCAGATCAGAGTCAGAGAGCAGGACATCCCGAAGACGGCATTCAGATCTAGGTACGGGCATTGGAAGTTTTTAGTTATGCCCTTTGGAGCGACCAATGCGCCGACAGTGTTTATGGACCTCATGAACCGTATTTTCATGCCTTACTTAGATCAGTTTGTGATAGTGTTCCTTGATAACATCCTGGTCTATAGCAAGAGTGAAGCAGAGCACGAGCAGCATCTCAGAATTGTCCTCCAGATTCTCAGAGAGCACCAGTTGTACGCCAAGTTCAGTAAATACGAGTTCTGGCTCGATCGCATTTCTTACTTAGGTCACATCATTACCAGAGGAGGAGTGGAAGTGGATCCCCAGAAGATTGTGGCTATCGAGGCATGGCCAGTACCCAGCTCAGTGGCAGAAGTTCGCAGCTTTCTTGGATTGGCCGGCTACTACCGACGGTTCGTCTCTGATTTTGCAAGGATTTC
The DNA here is from genome assembly GCA_029216955.1 of Iris pallida. Classification (NCBI taxonomy): domain Eukaryota; kingdom Viridiplantae; phylum Streptophyta; class Magnoliopsida; order Asparagales; family Iridaceae; genus Iris; species Iris pallida. The sequence goes on along the minus strand of JANAVB010020599.1, from coordinate 12,703,232 downwards.
AGCGCCGATGACCCAGTTGACCCGCAAGGATGTGCCGTTTGTTTGGACAGCAGAATGTCAGGAATCATTTGAGAAGTTGAAGCGAAGTTTGATAACGGCTCCCATTCTCACCCTTCCAGATGGGACCGGAGGATTCACAGTTTATTGCGACGCTTCAGGCAGAGGATTGGGATGTGTTTTGATGCAGCATGGGAAGGTAATTACTTATGCGTCACGTCAACTCCGTGATCATGAGAAGAATTACCCGACCCACGACTTGGAGCTAGCAGTAGTAGTGTTTGCACTTAAGTTGTGGAGGCACTACTTGTACGGAGACAGAGTGGAGATATTTACTGATCATAAGAGCCTGAAGTATGTTTTCACCCAGAAGGATCTTAATATGCGGCAGAGAAGATAGCTCGAGCTACTGGTGGACTACGATATGGATTTGCAGTATCATCCAGGGAAGGCCAACGTTGTAGCAGATGCGTTGAGCCGGAGAGCCGGGGTTTATTTCCTGACGGCGTAACCAGAGCTATTGGCGGATCTTCAGAAGATGGGAATTGAAGTGGTTCTTCCTTCCAATGTGGCCTTGATGGCCAGCCTACAAATTCAGTCCACCATAGTTGAGAGGATACGGACCGCACAGTTAACAGATTCCAAGATTCAGCGGCTCAGAACAGAGTGCGAGGCAGGGAGAAGGCCAGAGTTATGTATTTATGAGGATGGTACACTTCGACACGGCACGTGTCTTTGTGTACCCAGTGGAGATATCAGACAGAAAGTCATGGCAGAGGCTCACAGTTCGCAGTACTCCATTCACCCAGGCGGCACGAAGATGTACAGAGATATTCGTCAACACTTTTGGTGGAATGGTATGAAGAGAGAGATAGCCCGGTATGTCTCTCGATGTTTGGTTTGCCAACAAGTCAAGGCTGAACATCAGAGGCCTGCTGGACTTATTCAACCTTTACCGATCCCAGAATGGAAATGGGAGCACATAACCATGGATTTCGTGACTGGGTTACCCAGATCTCCGACAGGCAGAGATGCTATTTGGGTCATTGTGGACAGGCTTACCAAGGTGGCACACTTTCTTCCATTTAGAGTTGGACAGTCGACGGCACAGCTAGCAGAGATGTATCTCAGGCAGATCGTCAGACTTCACGGAGTGCCAGTCAGCATAGTATCAGACAGGGATACGAGATTCATATCGCACTTCTGGCGCAGTCTTCATCAAAGTTTGGGGACTCGTCTCAAGTTCAGCTCAGCGTATCATCCGCAGACAGATGGGCAGTCAGAGCGTACTATACAAACTCTCGAAGATATATTGCAGTCGTGTATCCAGATGGCACCCTTCGAGGCTCTGTATGGTAGGAAGTGCAGATCCCCGTTAGCATGGGACGATGTTGGAGAGAGGCAGATGCTCGGTCCAGAACTAATTTCTCAGACGATTGAAGTGGTCAGGAAAGTCAGAGATCACCTCCGAGTTGCTCAGGATCGCCAGCGCCATTGGGCCGATGCTCATCGGCGTCCCTTAGAATTTGCCATCGGTGACCATGTATTCCTTAGGATCTCGCCTACCCGTGGCGTCATTCGTTTTGGCGTACGGGGAAAGCTTAGTCCTAGGTATATAGGGCCGTTCGATATTCTGGAGCGAGTAGGCGATGTGTCCTATCGTCTCGCTCTTTCCGCCGTCGCTAAGTGAGGTACATGATGTATTCCATGTGTCCCAATTACGACGGTACATCCCGGACCCGAGCCATATCCTAGATCATTCGAAATTGGTTATTGGTACCAACCTTTCGTATGAGGAGAGGCCCGTGTCTATTTTGGACCGGAGGGAAAAGACGCTCAAGAACAAGACTATTAACTTAGTTCGTGTTGCTTGGGGTCATCACTCTCTAGGTGAGTCAACATGGGAGCGTGAGGACGACATCCGATCGCGATATCCCTACCTGTTTGACTCGTGAGGTATAATGTCTTTCTTATGCCTTACGCTTTCCCTTCCTTGCTTGCATTGTATGATTGTATGATTGAACTGCTTAACGTAGCTTGCCTGTGCTTAGTATAGCTTGTCGTGGCAATCTCTAGCTCCTTGATTAAATTCTGAGGATGGAATTCTTTGAAGGTGGGTAGAGTTGTCACCCCCATTTCCTGTATTATGTATTTATGCTCGTATTTGATTTTGGCACGTATTTTAATTTTCTCGACTTACAGATTTTGGTTTCTCGTAAATGGGTTTTGGACCATGGCTTGGTTTTATTTTGTGGAAGTTGGTTTGGTTTGGTTCATCATGAGTGGAACACTTTAACCTACACTCTATCCTCAACACAACACAACCACCCTCATTATATCTCCACCAAACTTTCTCTCTCCTCTTTACTCTCCATTAATTTTCTTCTTCTTCCTTCTTCCACACAACTCCCCAACCCATTAGGCAAGTGCACCTTGCCATCAAATAAGCACCACTTTTATTTATCCATTAGCTAGATTAGGCCATGGAGAAAAACTTTAGAACTTGACATTTTGTGATTTGGAGTTTCCTTTGTTCTAGATCTAGGTTTTTACTATTTTCGGATTTATATGGTTTTGATCTATTTAACTTTGATTTTTGTATGTTTTGATGCTTCCATGTGGAAGAGAATTCGATTTTACTCAAGCTAGAACTTTGAAAATCTAGATTTGGTTTTAATTTGGCTAAGTTATGAAGAATTGAAGTTCTTGGTGTTCTTGGACTTGCTCTCGGCCAGGAAGAACAGCCCTCTGCCTTGCGCTTTTTAGCGCATGGCCGATTGTGCACCCCCGGCCTGTGCTCCTTAGCGCATGGCCGATTGCGCAATCACTTGGCCAGTGCTTTGCGCTGCGCTAGATTGCGCTGGCGCAAGCTAGCCATGCGCAAGCCAGCCATGCGCAAAGTAACCCCTACGCAATCGACCATTGCGCAATCCACCCCTGCGTAATCCTCCTGTGCGCAATCCATCTGCTGTGCCATCCACTCCTGCGCAGTTGGTACCCTGCGCAGCTCACTCCTGCGCAGTTGGTACCCTGCGCAGCTCACCCTGCGCAGTTGGCCTCCTGGCGCACTTGACTCCTGGGCAATCCAACCCCCTGACCCCTTGCGCAAACCATTGGCTCTTGGAGATTTGGTTTTATTTTCTTTAAGCCTGGCTCTTCTATAGTCTATATATATTGATATTGTACATGGCATGGTATGACAAGGACCTAGCATAACACGACAGTGACCCGTAGTGGTACACTCCTGACATGACCAACCTGACATGACAGTGACCCGTAGTGGTGCACTCCTAACAAGCACCCTGACATGATTTATCTTGATAACTTGATAGTGGCCCGTGGCGGCGCACTCCTGACTTGACTTGACTTGTAACTTGTAATTAACTCGTATAATCAACTTGACACCGTGGGTGTTCCTGCTTGCTTGTTTGTACAATCCACTTGTCTTGTCTTGCATCATGTCTAGGACGCGACTTCCTGGGTACCACGGCCAGGGACTCGCGCTAAATTGGATTAGGCTAATTATTAGATCAAACTAGAACATGGAGAATTTCCAGTCACAGGCAATCTCGTTATCTGGACGCTTTAATGGACTTGTAGCTTGCCGACGAGTAGAGCACATTTCCAGCACACTGTCATGTGTTGCACCCTCTAAGTCACCTAAGGGTACATTTGTCTCCCGGGCAATGTACCCACCTATAACTCTCAACCCGCGGAAGGATAACTGGATGGTCTGCAGGGCTTGGGACTGGGAGTTTCTCACTTGCATCTTGTTAGTAATTAGGCTTGTCATAACCCTAGTTAGTTAAAGTAGTAAGCCGTAGTACTTGCTTGGCCGATTGCGAATGGATGGTGTCCAGCCTTGTCTGAGTCTTGTCTAGCTCCAGTACCTGCTATCTCCTGAGCATGTTTGTTTTACTTATCTTAACGATAAATGAGTAGAGACATTGAGCTATTCAGGCGAAGGGTTACAACCCCGGTCCTTGTCTGGTTTAAGGATTGTAACCTGGCTCCCGGAATGGTTCCGCGTCCCTAGTCGTTTATCGCCCTGTGTACCTTACTAATTGTACTTTCTTTTATTCTTTATATTCTGATATGCTGGCTTTTGTTCTTATTTGTGGCCTCCTTTGTGGCACTTGCTCTTTCTGGGGTTTGACCCAGCTGGTTTTGTGTGGCCAGATTTCGGAGCAGCACCCGACGATCTACCGAGCTTCCAGCCCAATGGTGACAACTAGACGGAACCCGGGCCAAGAGTGGGTTTTCCTTTTTGTTTCACCCACTTATATGTAAATTATTCTTTTGAGGCGTTTAGCCGACGAGCACCTGTTAGCTCGATGCACATTTACTTACTGTCTGCCTACGGGCTGTAAGCATGATTAACAAATTCTAGGGTTGATCATGTATGACTGAACTCTTGCTAGTCCCATCATTTTGTACGACTAGCTTCATGATCATCCAATATGTAATATTTGGGACGCCTTATATATATATATATTTGATGCTCTAATATCTTGTAACTCTGTTAATTGCTTGAGATTGAGACAATAGGCTTGACCTTAAGAGACTGCTGGCTTGTAGTAAACCCTCATATCTAGACAGCCGTGACCGTATAGTTGAGATGTATTCTATTTCAATATACGTAGCTGGCTATGTCTGCCCCCGCTCTCCAGTATTCTGGTTCTGGGGCGTGACAATACACGATTATATGATCGTGCCCTCCACATTGTACCAGTGCATCAAATACGTCGACAAACACGGCTTCATAAGAACAGAATTCGCCGACATCGATCCCTTCAAAGGGGTTAAATCCTACTCTTCGGATGCCTGCTTGTATAAAAAATCAAGAAAGCACCTGGTCGAAGAGGATGCTCAAGATCAAACAGAGGCTACAATGGGATCAAAAGAACCTCTGAAGATCCATCTCCAGGCCCGTAAACCAGGCAGAACTACACCTTTTGTAGCCACTCTGCATAAAGAAGTAACCAGTCTACCGGTGCTCACTGCACAAAAGGAGGAAATAGTTATCCGACTCCCAAGGTCTAGACAGGAGCCGATACCTACTGTGGATCTAATGACAATCAGACTGCCAAGAGCCGGCCAATAACAATCAGAAGAGATAAATCCTTCTGTTAAGCCGATGGTCATTCGTCTCTCCAGGACAAATCGATAGCTCAGCACTGAGCCAAGGATCGCTAGTGAGCCAATGACCCTACGTCCAGCACCACCAGTGGAACCCTTGATGATCAAGTTGCCTAGGTCATCCTCCCAATCTTCAATAATGCAGGGGGTGGCTAAAGAAGAGCTAGAGCTAGCCAAGTATGTGGCTACGTACACTGATGTTCCCTCTACCGATGATTTAATACCGCCAGAGAAGATACCTTATTTTATCAATAAAGGGTTATCTTTGAACTACCTCGAGCTTAACAAGCTCCGTATAATGTATGCTATGGAACACGGTATGGGCATCAACTTACACACACAAGTGACAAATGTCTATACCACAAACCAACTTACTCCCGTAGAAGGTGCTTGTTTCATAGTCACGGGAGAGGATCATCCAATCATCTTCGGCCGAAAGAATGATCAACAGTCCTTCAGGCCAGAAGAAGTCGATCTCGAGCCCAGCACCGAAAGACTGCCTCTTTATCTGTATAGCTCCCGATCCAAGTACCTCATGCAAAAACAGGGGTATGATATGGAGACTACACCAGGCTTGAACCATGGCACCGGTCGGCGATTACCTTTGCGATTTCCTGTCCCGACTGGAAAACCATAGGATTATTACAGCAAGACCAGACATGGTCTAGGCTATGTTACACCCACAACTACTCCCGAGAGCTCGGATGAGGAATGCGAATGGCATTCTCATTCGACAGGATCACCCACTTTCGATTCATATGCCAGCATCGGGGACGTACTCAGGCAAGCCTATTTTGTCAGTATGGCATTTGCTGACGCCTACGAAGAAGACGAAGACATACCCGAACTTCTTAAGTTAGAGCCTTGGGTCCAACAGCTAGATGCGCAATGGGAGAAGCATTTCGAACAAAGAGATCCCCCTACGGAAGATGAGGTCATGCAAGTTGACCTCGGCGATGAATCCTCTTCAAAGCCAGTCTTCGTTAGCAAAAGTCTGACAGACGAAGAGCGGGAGTCGCTATTGCAACTTATCAGAGAGTATATTAACGTGATCGACTGGAGCTACGAAGACATGCTAGGGCTAAACCCCGAGGTTGTACTCCATAAGCTGAACATTCGTCCGGACACAAAGCCGGTCAAACAACAGCAACGACGGTTCTGTCCAGACATCATGAATTCTATCAAAGTTGAGGTTAAAAAACTAATAGCCAACGGCTTCATCCGTGAAGAACAACATCCAGACTGGGTAGCCAACATAGTACCGATCCTCAAGAAGAATGGAAAGATCCGAATTTGCATCGACTTCCGGAATCTGAACGAAGCATATCCTAAAGATGAGTTCCCACTTCCTATTACGGACATAATGATTGACAACACATGTGGCTTTGAGCGTATGTCGTTCATGGATGGCTTCTCAGGATAAAACCAAATCAAGATGTTTCCTGACGATGAAAGACATACATCATTTCGAACGCCGATTGGTGTATACTGCTACACAGTCATACCCTTTGGTTTAAAGAATGTCGGTGCCACATATCAAGGAGCTATGAGCATCATCTTCAGAGACCACCTGCGTAAGACAGTGGAATGTTACATCGACGACATCGCCATCAAAAGCCGCTCTAAAGAAGATCATCTGCACGATCTGAGGACAATATTCGACCTGATACGAGCACATAATTTAAAGATGAATACCACCAAATCCTTCTTGGGCGTATCCAGCAGAAAATTCTTGGGTTTTGTCATTACCTCCCAGAGTATCCATATAGACCCTGAGAAAATAAAGGCAATCATGGAGATGGGTCCCCCGAGAAATCTTCGTGAGCTCAGAGGCCTCAAGGGAGGCTAGCTTATAACAGGAGGTTTATCTCTAACCTCTCCGGACGATGTCAACCATTCACACACCTCATGAAGAAAGGCGTCTCCTTCGTATGGGATGAAGAGTGCCAACGTGTCTTTGATAATATTAAAGAAAATCTGTCAAAACCTACAGTCCTGGTGGCCCCGGTTGCTGGAAAGCCATTTTTGCTTTATGTGCAAGCGATGGAGCACTCCCTCGACGCTCTACTAACAAAAAACAATGATGCGGGGCATGAACAAGCTATCTATTACCTCAGCCGAATGATGATAGGGCCTGAGCATAGATACACCGCTGTGGAGAAGGAGTACCTCGTTTTGGTGTTCGCCATTCAGAAGACGCGACACTATATTACAGGACAGACCATCCATGTTATATTATGAGTCAATCCCCTCAGGGTCCTCATGACCAAACCAGGTGCACTCAGCTCTCGCTTCGCTACCTGGGCGATATTATTGTCCCTCTGCGATATGATCTTCGTTCCGCAGAAGGGTGTTAAAGGTCAAGCTTTGGCATACTTTTTAGCGGCCCATCAAGGTTCGGAGGCAACCAGAGTATATGAAGAGATCCCAGACGAGGTCGCCAATTCAAATATGGCTTCCCACGATACCGTTTGGCGAATGTTCTTCGACGGTGCTTCAAGAACCGGGCCCAAGGGCAATATCGTCGTTGGAGTCGGAGTGGTACTGATTTTTCCCTCTGGGTTGGTGATCAATCGGGCATTCTTCCTCACGGAATCTTGTTCAAACAACGTGACCGAGTACAACGCCTTGATTATCGGCCCCCGACTTACAATGAAACTAGGGGTAGAGTACCTGGAAGCATATGGCGATTCACAGTTAATCGATAATCAGATCCGAGGTTCATATGAAGTTCGCCATGAAGACATGATCCCCTATCATCAAATAGCAATCGCCGTTCTTCATAGAACATGTTTCCAGACTCCGGAATATTGAAGCCGATGCCCTTGCAGGCCTTGCCGCTTCCCTGGCAGTTCCAAATTATGCTCATCATTTGGTTGACGTAATAGGCCCTGAATTGGTTTGTCCTAAGAACAACGTTTAATTTTCTGTGAGTTATTCTGCCCCGACGGTCGATGAAACACAGGACTGGAGACTTCCATTTATTGACTTCGTAGTCTATGGTATCTTACCGGAAAACCCGAAAGAAGCCACTTCTATTAGAAGACGTTCTCTCAGAGTCTTCTACGATACAGAGACAAAAATGCTGTATCGGTGGATCCTATAATGGATTACTGCTCCGGTATTTGTCAAATACGGAAGCCAAAGAAGCCGTGCGCAAAGCTCACGATGGTGTTTGCGGGGCCCATCAACCTGGCCCGAAATTACAAGACCACCTTCACCGGATGGGCTATTACTGGCCTACGATGGTAGCAGATGCGATAGACTATGCAAAAAAATATAAATCTTGTCAAGTCCACGCAGATTTCATACACCAACCATCCGAATTTCTACATTCGACGGTGGCAACCTGGCCATTTGAAGCATGGGGAATGGATATCATTGGTCTAATCACCCCGTCTTCATCCAGAGGATACCGTTTTATACTCGTAATTACGGACTACTTCTCCAAATGGGCGGAAGCTATTCCGCTTGCAGAAGTGAAGACATCAAACGTGATCAACTTTGTTAAGCATCACATTATTTATCGCTTTGGACTACCTCAATGGATCGTCCACGATAATGGTCCGCAGTTTACATGCCATGCCTTCTATCGATTTTGCGACAAGCATCGAATTCTGAATGTTGCTTCAACACCATACAACCCGACAGCTAATGGTCTGGCTAAAGCTTTCAACAAATCCATAATCAAGCTTCTCAATAAGTTCATGTCCTCAAACAAATACGACTGGAATGAAAAGCTTAGTGAATGCTTATGGGCGTACCGTACTACAATCCGGACAGCCACTGGTAACAAACCATTCTCTTTGTATACGGAAGTGAGGCAGTTCTTCAATTGGAAACTCAAATCCCCTCGCTCTGTGTCGCCCTCATTTACCGACTAATGCCGGATGATAATTATCGTCGTCGGCTACAAGAATTGGAGGCCTTAGATGAGAACAGCCTGCTAGCTCAACAACGAATCGTGCTTTATCAAGCACGCATCTCTGGAGCCTTCAACAAAAAGGTCAAACTGAGAACATTCCAAGTAGGCGATCTCGTTTTGGCAGTTCGTTGGCCGATGGTTATGACTCATAAAACCACCGGCAAGTTCCAGCCCAAGTGGGAAGGCCCATTTATTATTGAAGCTGTATTCTCCAATGGTGCATACCGTCTCGCAAAACAAAACGGAGACTTGCTCATGATGCCCATAAACGGCAAGTTCCTAAAGAAATATTATGTCTAAATGATACCCTCCGAATCAACCGGATTGTTGGGTTATGTACCCTTAAGTACCGAACTTACACTCTGGTTACCCCAAATGAATTCATATTGCATCTTCCGGGCAGCAAGTCATGTATGATCATATCTCTGAACTTCCTCCCTAAAAAAGCATTTTCCTTAGAATCTGTTACTCGTGCTTTCAGTGCATAAAAAAGGGTAACATGTCCACAAAATTCCTGAAACAACCATGTCGATGCCACCTCTGAGTTGTTTTCCTTCCATCACAAACAAATCACCCCTTACCTAGAACTTCTATGTCTATATTACCTCTGAGTTGTTTTATGTATCCTTCGTTGAGTCCACTCTTACCACGTCCTCATTACCTCTGAGTAAGTATGTTGGTTTTCTCCCGATTTATTATCCGTACCCAAAACCAGGGTATGCCAAGGGTAATAGTCCCACAAATATCCACAGTTGACCACAAATGTCTGCAGCTGACCACAAATGTTGTACTAGGTCCTCTAGTACATGCACCTCTTTCCTCACCATCACATGCCTCTGGAGCCCAGTTGTTCCATAGCATTCTTTCGCCCAATACCAAGAACTTCCATGTCTACTTTACCGCAGAATTGTTTTATGTATCTACATTGAGCCCACCCCTACCATGTCCTCAATACCTCTGAGTAGGAAGGTTCTATCATCAAACCTCATGTTTACCACGTTCAAGTAAATATGCTGGGTCTCTCTATCGAACTTATTATCCATACCTAAAACCAACGTATGCCAAGGGTAATAGGTCAACAGAAAGTACCCAGTGGGGCAAGTACCATAACACCAAAGATACTGTACAAGCACAACAAATACCACAAATAAAGGATGAGATAAACATACTCATTCATTTAAAGTCAAAAGTGCTACATTTTCCCGGGACCACGTCCCTGTTTTGAGAATAAAAAAATGGAAGGACATAATAATAAAAGAGAGAAAAATTCGATTATGGTTCGGCGATACACAACTATCTGAGCTGGTCCTTTAGCTTGGTTGTCGACCGCCCAATCCTCAATGTGGCCCGGCGCTCGGCCTCTTGAGTCAACTTTTCTGCATCCTCTAGATGCGCATGATCCTGCCAACGGTCTTCAAATTTCTTCAGCGCACACTCCAGGATAACAGAGGTTCGGGTGACCTGGTCGATCTCCTTGTAAATTAACTCCTAATCTCTGCGGGAGGCCTGGAGCTCAGAATATAAAAAAGTCAACTTTATCTGAAGTTGGAGGATCTGCTCGTTGGTATCTGCTATCATACGAGATGTGGCCTCTTCACGAGCCAAACATTCCTCTCCTCTACGGCTTAGTTGATCATACCTCAGAGACAGATCTTGAAGGTCCTTCACTAGAGCAGGCTTGTGTTAGGGTTATATACTAAAAGCATTACTTTTTTAGTAACCTTATTTCCTTAAAATTTGAATGAGAATCATATGGGCAAATGTTTGCATATTATATTTGTTGCAAGTGTTAATGCAAATGTCTGATATTCTATATTGTAGATAATATGGTGTGTGGTGTCATACAGAAGATCATATTATCAGTTCCCTATGGAGTATATAAATAGTTCACAACCTAGATGGACTTGGACAATCTTAGTGTAATCTGGTATTAGTCTATCTTGACTATAGGTTTACACTAGTACACTTTGTGTGTATTAAACATGACCACTTGAGGTTGTTCTCTTTGTACTGACTACATAAGGAAACAAATACCTCCGTTATTATGGATGCTTGTGCTCTTAACCCAAATATAATAACGGACATGTATATGCATTGTGCATTATTTTGACTCATAAAAGAGTGAGATTCATTATGGATCAACAACGTCTATGAATTGGGTAATAACATTGTATGTATGATGGGCTGTTGATTATAAATGGAATCCATGTCCCGAAACATCGGGTTGATGATGTCCCCTTAAGGAGCTCATAAGGTTTGTCATGTAAACCCTACAGGTGGATTATATCCGACATGACAAATAAAGTTGAGCAGTACTACTTAAGGATAAAAGATGTCGAATCAATATAGTTGTCAGTAACTTAATTTGATCGACGGACATACGCTATCTTAACATGGGGAGCCAAACGAGCATATAATAAAAGGAGCCCACAAACATAATTTGGGATTAGGAAGGTAGTGCAACAATAGCTCATTAGTGGATCGAGCTATTGTTAATGGGCCTGGATTGTGTGTTCGGGCTGAATACGGGATATCCAGATCAGTTAGGAGGCCTAACCCTAATTTCTTCTCATGGTCCCTGCCGTAGCCTATATATGTCCTCTATTCTCTGGCCACCATATTACCGATCAGAAATCTGAAACTTTCTCTAAATTCGTAATTCACGTAAGGAGAGAAAGAGAGGGCTGCCAAGGAGAAGAAAAGGTTGGGAGATCGTCGCCCACACGACGTCCAACTCGAGGAAGGAATACGTGCAGAAGATCTTGGGGTCGTCCGCTCGAGATTGCCAGGAATTCCTTGTCTCCTTTCCGCCGCAGGTATAATTCATGAACCCTAGTTTCCGTCTATGAAGGGTTAGAACACGTATTAGATTTGTTTAACTTTCTATTGATCAATACGTACACCAAAGGAAGGATCCTGGGAATCCCCAGTTCCATCAATAGGTATCAGAGCCACTTTGGATCTACGTATTGATTGATACGTCCATGTTGTCCAATAAAACCTGTACTGTGTAATAGTCGGTAGATGTAGATCTGTTCTAACTCGGTTTTGCAGGCATCTTAGATCCAACTATTATGGTCCAATGCATGTTTTTGATTGTGTTGTTTAAACCATGGACATGTCGTGGATGTTGTTGTTGCTGTGGATGTAATTAAAATCACGATGGTTGATCGTGCTTATTTTTTAAATTTTGCAATCTAGATTATGTGTGAACACCTTCGGGAGGCATAGGATTGATGTAATTTTAATTATTTTTGATCAATCGTGATGGTGGTGGTGGCTGTTTCTGACGTCGGACGAGATGCTGGTTTTAAGCATTCCAGAGGCAGACAGTTGATTTTCGATGAAGGAATTGACACCCAAAACCTTAAAAAAATAACAGTAAGTGGTTGAGGTCGAACCCCGAATAGATCTGCGCAGCGCCAAATTTTGGATTCGGATAGTTGAGGACGGAGCAGCAAAGATGACCATAATAGTTGGATATTTTCTCTTATTTTTGTTATTTTGCTTTTTCTGATTATGCATGTTTATTATTGTGTGGTTGTTTTTTTTGAAAAACCAAGCCTACATTAATAATGGACAACATGGACATAATATCAACTAGTAGAAAAACCCTCATTGTTAAATAACTAAGTGGGAGAGGATATTTATTTAGTTTAAATCCTATGGTCTCCATTACTGGTTTGTAGGTGATGTAATTATACTTGCGTGTTGGCTATAGTGCTTTCCTCAATATCGGATGAGTATAATTATGGATCACCAGTACAAACTTCCTTAGGGATAATTGTAGAAAGTTACCTAGTATGTGTTCACTTCTCCATCTGAAGGAACTCATTACAAGGTAATGGACTTAGTATTAAGTAATGGTATACACTTAGATACAAATAATGGTATCCTCCCCATCGGAGTCACTGCTATTATTTGTATGACCAGAGCAAGACCAGCATATTAATTTTATTTGTCATAAAGTTATGTTGACATGATAGTAAAATTAATAAGAAAAACCTACTTGAACAAAGTTGAATTTGTATACGTCCACACTATCGTGGCATGCTAAATTCATGGTGTTCAAGGTGTTGGTTAATTTCTTATTATTGTTTTGTGGGAATCAATATTTAGTTAATTCAAAAAGTTTTTTTTGCCCTACATAATTTTATTTATGTGATTCTCAGGATTTCAAAAATGGGTTCTTTCAGTCCACTTATGGTGATTCTTAAAGAAAACAAACTTACTGGACCTAATTATATTGACTGGAAACATAATTTGGATATTGTTCTGACTGCTGAGGAGTAAAAATATGTACTTGTTGAGGAATGCCCACCTAAGCCTGATGCTAACTCTGATGAAGAGGTCAAAGAGGCTTATAAGAAGTGGAAAACATCAGATGAGATGGCGCGGTATTACATTCTGCCATCTATGTCAAATGTACTGTAACATCAGCATCAGGCCATGGCCACTACTTATGACATGATGTATAACCTCAAGGAACTCTTCGGACATCAGAGTAGAGCAGCTAGGCAGTTTGCTATGAAATGTTTGATGAATACAAAAATGGCTGAGGGTAATCCAGTAAGGGATCATGTTCTCAAGATGATGGATCATCTGAATGAGATGGAGATCCTTGGAGCTAAAATCGATGGGGAATCCCAGGTCGATATCATTCTCGAGACTCTGCCTAAAAGTTTTAACAATTTCTGCCTTAATTACAACATGAACAAAAGGTTGTATAGTTTGGCAGAACTTGCAAAAAAGCTACAGGATGCTAAATCTCTCTTTAGGCAGAGTGGTCATGTTTTTGTTTCTGAAAAGGCTTCTACTTCTAAGCCAAAAGGCGGTAAGAAGAAGAATAACATTCAGAAATAGGCAAACTCAGCAAAGAAGGGCATAGGACCTCAAGGCGCGATAAAAAAGTCGAAAGGCAAATATTTCAAGTGCAAAGGGTCAGGACATTGGAAGACTGATTGTCCACTTCTCAAACAAGGGAACAAAGAAGGTATATCTCATTTACTAGTAGTTAAAACATGTTTAGCGGTGTTATCTACCGGCACCTGGTGTGTAGATATAGGAGCCACTAATCATGTCTGCAATACATTGCAGGGGTTCCAGGAAACCAGAAGGCTCAGTGATGGAGAGATATGCTTGTTCATGGGTGATGCTACAAAAGTATCGGTCGTTGCATTAGGAGATGTTACTTTATTTTTTGGTAGAAAGAAGTCTTTAACATTGAGAGATTGTCTTTATGCACCTTCACTTAGAAGGAATTTAGTTTCTGTTTCTATGTTAGTTAAGGATGGATATTCAGTTTATTTTAATGACAATATTGTTATTAGAAAGAATAAACTTTTTATCTATTCTGGTGCATTAGTTGATAATTTGTATGTCATTAATCCTATTTCACGCACAATGCAACTTATGAAAATGAATAATATGTCATCTAACTTAAATAAGAGAAAAGAACCTTATTGTATGAACCAAACGTATCTTTGGAACTTACGATTGGGGCATATTAACCTAAGAAGGATTCAAAGACTGGTTGAAGATGGACCTTTGAGTTCAATGGAAGTGGAGACACTACCGGTCTGTGAATCCTGCTTGGAAGGTAAAATGACCAAAAGACCTTTTACGGCAAAGGGGTATAGGGCAAAGATGTGTTGGAATTGGTTCATTCTGATTTGTGTGGACCCATGACTATCCAAGCTAGAGGTGGCTTTGAATATTTTGTGTCACGACCCGCACCCGTATTTTTTTTTAATAAACGGATACGAGACGTGTCCAAGCCAGCCTACGCCGCAGTGTCGGCGGTAGAACGCTGTCACGGCCATAAAGATCAAAATCACAAATAATGCTCACTCACATAATTAAATTAACATACAATGATCACAAGTTTTACACTTGTAGAAAAATATAAACTTGTACAAATAAATGAATGACTACAACTCAACTATCTAGCTAGTCTCTAGGCTTTGTCTCCAAGTATTCCCGTCACTCCCCAAGCTAAGTGAATCCACGGCTAACCTGAAAATGTTGGTTTCCAGTCAGGAATGGAATGAGCACAATTCACTGAATGCAATTTCAAATAAAGAAAATGACTATAAAACAAAGGTTTGACATCAATCATGAGTTTTGAAAATAAACAGTAAATACAGAAAATCAATAGCAATAAATAGACACAAAAATACTTTCCCCAACTGTTAGAAGTACCTTTGATATGTGATCAATCTGGGCCACTACACCGTACGGTCTACGAGGTCTACTTGCATGAAAAATAAGCACGGTCTACAATGTCTACTTGCAGAAAATAAACATGGGCTACAATGTCTACTTGCAGAAAATAAACACGGGCTACAATGTCTACTTGCAGAAAATAAACACGGGCTACAATGTCTACCTGCAGAAAAATAAACACGGGCTACAATGTCTACTTGCAGAAAAATAAACACGGGCTACAATGTCTACTTGCAGAAAATAAACACGGTCTACGAGATCTACTGCATAAAAATAAATACGGTCTATGGTCGGATCACACATCCTTGGTACTTCTCATTCCCGACTCAATAATTTATAATAGAGTATAAAAATTACATAACCAATGACTAATCAATAAAATATAATAAAGATCAATATCGTAATGCAGACAATAAACTGTACTCGCCTGTGGTCCTCTGCTGGTGAAACCGACAGTCTGAACTACTCAATGTGCCACAATAGTCAAAACCCATACAACAGTCCCCGGAAGTTGAAATAAACATTACCAATGTTCTCAGAATAGTCAAAATAGCTAGGATTGCCTATCCTTAAGTCCAATTCTGGACACAGGGGTAAAACGGTAATTTTGGGCCAAACCGGTATCCGCCGTTGGACCCGCTTTGCACCGAAAAACGTGCCAGAGTCAACGGTCTCTAAAGTCGTCAAACTATATGTCTGCGGATCTAGTTTTCTGATATGAACCCAACCGTATGTCCAGAGTTGGCTTTCGGCTGGCCGTACACAAAGTCGTCCGTTGAGTTGGACCATGGGGCCCACAAAACGGCAATTTTATCAACTCTCTCAGAATCAAACCAAACTTTGCATTCAGGACCAAAAAACGATACGGTCCTGCTGGCGTAAGTTTCGTCTCGATCTGATAAGCGTGCACAAAGTAATTGAGAAATTTATACGGAGACCGATACGGGGAATTTTGATGGATACGCATCAAATTCGTCGCGCACACGCGACCAATTTGAATTCTGTCAAAGCCCACACGACCACGAAGCCGTTACGCACCTTTCGATGCCTTCGGTTCGCGACCATATCGCCCGAAATGGCGGGACGGACGTGGTATCGGAGTGATTTCTAGAATTTCTATTAATTAAAAACATGTTTTTTGGAAACTGTGGATTCGAAAATAATTGTATACAATGCATAAAAAAATAACTCACCAGAAGGAGATGGAAGAGCTATATGAGGACTAGAATTTCTGTTCAGGACTTTCCCAAAGACTGTTGCTAGGTTGATCGGAATTCCTCTCCGAACGTGGGGGTTCTGAGTCGTTCTGGTTCTGTTTCGGACAAGAATTTTCCCAACTTTCGGTCGAGTTCCTGATCGAAACAATGGGTCATAATTAAATCCTCTTGAAGGGATAAGGAGGCAGTCAGGTTGTCTATACATTGGAGTTTACGGTTCACGATTTCATTAACCAGAGAGAAAGAAAAGCGAGTTCGAAAACGTCACCTGAGGGGGTGTTACTGCCGAGGCTGTGTACCTTGCGCGCGTGCGCGCAGCCTGGCCGTGCCTTGGCCGTTCGACGGCGCCCTGCACGGCGGCGCGGTGTGAGGTGGGGGGTCGCCCAGGGACTGGTGTCGGCGCGGCGTTATGGTTTGCGCGTTTGCTCCCAAACTCTCTCGCTCTGTTCTTGAACGTACTCTCGGAAGGGGAGTTTTATGCTCGTGTCTGTTCTTGGAATAAATGGGGGGGAGGGGGGAAAGGTGCCCGCTCGGGCTGGGCTCGGCTGGGCCGGGCCTGGCCTGAGCCCAAAGTTTGGTTTTTTTTTTTCTTATCTATTCCTTTATCTATTTATATATATATCACTATATATATATATATATATATTTTTTTTTTTTTTCACTATATATATATATATATATATATATATATATATATATATATATATATATATATATATATATATTCCTTTATCTATTCCTTTATATATATATATATATATATATATATATATATATAAAATATATATATATATATATATATATATATAAAGGAATAGATAAAGGAATATATATATATATATATATATATATATATATATATATATATATATATATATATATATATATATATATATATCTTATATATATATATATATATATATATATATATCTTATATATATATATATATATATATATATATCTTATATATATTATATATATATATATAATATATATAAGATATATATATATATAAAATATATATATATATATATATATATATATATATATATATATATATATCTTATATATATTACTTATATATACCTATCATATATATATCACTATATATATATATCTGTCATATATATCACTATATATATATATATAAATATATATATATATATATATATATATATATATATATATATATATATATATATATATATAAATATATATATATATATATATATATATATATATATATATATATATATATATATATATATATTATAAAAAAATATATATTATACATATCACTATATATGCCATTGAATATATATGCCATTGAATATATATGTATCTATTTATATACATATATCTTATACAATATTTTCTATAAATCTAAAATAAACCCCCAATGCTATCTATTCCTAGGGTAGACCCTATATGTGTATATCTATATATCACTATACATATAATAATATTTATTCGACAAAAATTAATATAACCAATACCAATAAAATAGTATTATTAAATAGCCTCAATAAAATAATAATAAATATAACAAAATTCAATAAAATATTAATGGTGTGTATATATACCACTATGTGTAGCCCAATAATCCTAATTTGTACAAGGACGTATTTATACAAATATCACTGAATATCAAACTAATAATAGTATTTATAACATTTAAATACAAATACTTAGAAAAATTCATCAGTTTATTAAAATGGAATACAACACAATCTTACGAAAATACGTCAACACGAATGTCATTGGACGTCTCGCATGACTACATGGGCTTGAGCTCAGTTCGGGTCCAGTCCGGGCTAGAATGGTATAATTGGTTTTCCTAACTCAATAATATGATTAATAAATAAATAGACCTTCGGTAAGGGCTAAGTCGCAACTTAGCCTGGTTTTCCTAGGTAGGACATCAATATGGCTCGGTCTTCCCTATTAGGACTAATACACTAGTCTAAGCACGCTATTGCACTACCCGTGCCACGATTTCTAGTCACCTTGTACTCCAAAACTCCATCATGGCTAAAATCATCTACCGTAATAATTAGCTAAATGATTATTTATCAAAAACTCTAAAAATCACTATTGAGTTCAAATAAATAAATAAATAAATAAATAAATATTATCAAAATTTCGGGAAGAGGGGTTACAAATCTACCCACCTTAAAATAATTTCGTCCTCGAAATTATCATTTGTAACTATTCTTTAAATTTAAAAAGAAATCTATCATTACCTTAATCTCCTCGAATTTAATTCCCCAAAAATAGTTTATATCCTTCTCCTTGGCCATTTTGGCAACTACAAAAATCTCGAGGATTTCTACCCACCTTTGATCACACTACTCCCGCAAAGCTATGTCACTAAAACCTTATAATCCTCCAACTAATTGCTAAAAATTGCTACCAGTATATATATGTATATATATATCTACTGTATGTGGCATCTATAATCCTCTCTTATTTATCCAGTAACCAAAAATTTAACAAGCAACAAATCTGTAACGAACAATAAATTTATACAAGTAGCTGATAATATCAATAATTTTCAATAAACATGACCATTCGTCACTCTACAATAGGAAGGACAAAAAGATAAGGAAAAATAATCGAGAGCGAATATGGAGTTTCCAGAGTGGTAGAGAGTATCAATGATACAGCCCGAAGGAAAGTTTATAAACTATTGACTTATTTTGCTAGATTGGGCTACTCTAGTCCAGTCACTTGATAAATCAAAAACCCTTCATTTCTTAGAGGGGCTTGCAAAATGTGAAATACAGAAGTTCTGTTCTCGAAATTCTGTACAGGTTCCGTAATAGAACGAAATTTAAGAAATCAAGATTGTGATCTTTTCCGTGGTTATTTAAACACACAAACAAGGGATATAAATATTTTACAAGATCGTATCGCGACTTCTAGGTAGATAGAACAAGGGTTATGAATGACTTTCATTAAAAGAAAAAAGAAAAAAAGAAGACTACATAATAGGTATGGGGACCTATTTTAAATAGTTCGGCTTTATAGTCCAAACATAGTGGTATGCATGAATGGGTATTATTGGGTCTTAATGTGTTCCTCAATTGGACATCAGTCGTCGGTTGGATGAACCTTGGACTTCAATCTATATTGACTGGAAAAGATCCCAATGATAGAACTATTTCTACTAGGCTAGGGTAACCAAGAATAGATTTCAACCCAAGTGGTTGAGCCAGTTGCCAGTCGGGTTGGTTAGCTAGGTTGTAAAGCCCTAAAATGCGCCTTCCGTGACTTTTGTGTTTAAGTAGCACGAGATGACACAATTGAGTGGCATACTAGTAACATGTGCGTAGTGGACTTCGAGTAGATCATAACCATATATTGGTTAGAAAGGTTCGAGTCAAGGTTGAGGCTCTATTGGAAGTCAGGAAGTTTATCGGCATTATGGTAAGGGTTATAGCTAGTCCCTTTTTATCTGAAATTCATACTATAAAAATAGAGTACAAGGGGACGGGTTTGAGTAGAAAATGATATACCTAGATGAAGGTGGACTCGTCTAGAACTTACATATTAAATTTGTTGAAAGATAACAGCTGGTCTCGTGCTCTGAATATTAATGGCACGGCCGGGGCACAAATGACCTAAATGGAAAGTGGGAGTCCATGGGGCACTAATTATCATTCTAATGGAAAATTATTCTAATCAATAGGTAGTCCTCTTATATCCTTAAAAATTTTAGAAGGCTTACAGTCTACCCACCTTAGAAGCTAGGCTATGGTTTTAGGAATAAAGAGGTTAAGAGGATTCCTAAGTCCGGATATTGTACCTCGACTCTTATTAATAAGGAATAAGGCATGACGTACGAGATACCGTAGATATAAGTCAAGTAAAGGGTCGTTCCTCAATTAATGGAGAACGAGTGTGTACAATGACACATGTTCGATAAAATAGAGTGACCTACTCGTCCACAGTATACAAGAGTTGTCGACGGGGTAACCAACTCTAAGGCACATCATATGAAAAGATTTCTAACAACTGAGTCATGAATTTCTATTGGGGTCAAACCTGTCGGACTATTATCACAAGGGTTCTAGTTAAACCAAACTTCAAACAAAGGATTAGAGGCTTGCAACATTTGGTTCCTTGAGAATAGATAGTCTCCTGGGTTGGCATTTTGACCAATGGTAAACCCTAATCATTCTCAAATTCAGATGGCTAGGGGTTCCAATAGTAGTTTGAGGGTCGGGAGAAGAATGAGTAACTCAAGGCAAGGTTCTAGTCACATGGCTGGCCGATGGTAGCTACACTTGCGTATACAACTACCATAGCCATGGAAATACTCGGTATCTCTCTACCAATTACGAGCTTGTCTTTCCAAATTAGTGAAAGACAAAAACAATAAAGAGTTCAAGAAAGATGTTATTGAATACAATCACGGGATCCAAAGGCGAACGTATAATTCAAGAGGAATTATCAAAGCAGTCGCGGATGAGATCCTAGATACCTATATATCTCCATCCACGTAGTGTAATTAAACGAAGAGCGAACCAAATGCATTATGGCTGATCAGACCATAATACACTGATTCTGATTAGACAATAAGTTAGCAGGCGTCCCCACTAAACATATGCCTCGAATCAAGCTCGAGAACAGAGTGAGCTTGTAAAACTAAGCTGTAACAGCAGCGTTTGTTAAGATAGTCGAATATAATTATGTGAGATTTTTGAAAGAAGGCACAAGTAGTTCGAGTTTCGTGAGAATCAAACCTTACCCGGTGTTCTTGCTTATACGATCTTCCTACTATCTTCTTATCCACAAGGACATGGTTGACTAATAGGTTATGGACATTCTAAATTCCATGTTCTAGGTAAACCTATTAGTGTCAGACAATTACCTCGTCAATAGATCACAAGGACCACGGAATGCTAGGTCGGAAGACACGCTACCCAATCTCACGGAACTTCCACTATTATTGGCTTCGGATCTTGTAGAACATACAGGGAACTGTCACATCCTCTATGGTATCCCAAACTTGTAATCATGTTTGAAGTCATTTCACCGCGGATTACGCTACGCCCGTATACTTTGGCTGTGGTAAACCCTTGGTTTCGTGATTCAAATATGATAGGCTATCAGACACTCTACCTATATTAACACAAGAGTATCTAAGATCTAAAGAAGTCAATGAGAACATAGTTTCTGTAATGTTCCATAGACTATGATTCTTCGAAACAATTTTAATTATATGGGTTGTGCCTTGCCAGTGTGATGCCGGCTGCAGTGAACCCACGCTCTCCACTCTCAGGTAATTGGCGACAGTGCGCTGCTGTCTAGCCACTATGAGTTAACTAACATTCCTTTAACTATATCTGTAAGAATTCATGAGCTTCTAGAGATTCAAACATGTTGACTATGAAATAGAGCGTGGGTATTTGTCTATCGTTCACAACCCTTTAACATAAAAGATTTAACAGGGAGGAATAACTGAAGACAGATATACAAAGATCCTAGTATCTATTTCATATGTACTCAAGCCTTTGAGGAAAAACTTGAATCGAACTAACCCGAGGTTCATACATGGGTAACATAATCAGAAATTTTATAAAAAAATAATTCTTAGGCAAATTAGGAACTAAATAGGCAATTCGGACTAAGATATGAGGATGATATCTAAAGAGGCAAGGAGAAGGAATTGAATAATTTATCTAGGTGAGATCATCAATTCCAGGAAGCTCTGCCTCTCCAAGTGAATAATCTATCCACATTGGACCATATCTTCCAATCAAGAGGTAATAGTGTACCTATGGGATCAGACAAACTATCAAAATTAATAACTCCTCATATAAATTGCATAGCCTAGACTACCCGTCGAAAAATTTGTATAAGGGACACCTAGTCCTAGTTATTCTCTTAAATTAAATTAATTCATAATTCGTTAATGAGCATTTCTTAGTCGCAGGCTCGCAATAGTACAACTAACTTGAGTACTATCATGAGTTCCCATGATTTGCGAAAATAGACCTGCATGGGCCACCATAAAACTTGTCACGAGCCACAGTGTCGGCGGTAGAACGCTGTCACGGCCATGAAGATCAAAATCACAAATAATGCTCACTCACATAATTAATTTAACTTACAATGATCACAAGTTTTACATTTGTAGAAAAATATAAACTTGTACAAATAAATAAATGACTACAACTCAACTATAGAGCTAGTCTCTAGGCTTTGTCTGCAAGTATTCCCGTCACTCCCCAAGCTAAGTGAATCCACGGCTAACCTGAAAATGTTGGTTTCCAGTCAGGAATGGAACGAGCACAATTCACTGAATGCAATTTCAAATAAAGAAAATGACTATAAATAAAGGTTAGACATCAATCATGAGTTTTAAAAATAAACAGTAAATACGGAAAATCAATAGCAATAAATAGACACAAAAATACTTTCCCCAACTGTTAGAAGTAACTTTGATATGTGATCAGTCTGGGCCACTATACCGTACGGTCTACGAGGTCTACTTGCATGAAAAATAAGCACGGTCTACAATGTCTACTTGCAGAAAATAAACACGGGCTACAATGTCTACTTACAGAAAATAAACACGGGCTACAATGTCTACTTACAGAAAATAAACACGGGCTACAATGTCTACTTGCAGAAAAATAAACACGGGCTACAATGTCTACTTGCAAAAAAATAAACACGGGCTACAATGTCTACTTGCAGAAAATAAACACGGTCTACGAGATCTACTGCATGAAAATAAACACGGTCTATGGTCGGATCACACATCCTTGGTACTTCTCATTCCCGACTCAATAATTTATAATAGAGTATAAAATCACATAACCAATGACTAATCAATGAAATATAATAAAGATCAATATCGTAATACAGACAATAAACTGTACTCGTATGTGGTCCTCAGCTGGTGAAACCGACAGTTTGAACTAATCAATGTGCCACAATAGTCAAAACCCATACAACAGTCCACGAAAGCTAAAATAAACATTACCAATGTTCTCAGAATAGTCAAAATAGCTAGAATTACCTGTCCTTAAGTCCAATTCTTGACACAGGGGCAAAACGGTAATTTTGGGCCAAACCGGTGTCCGCCGTTGGACCCGCTTTGCACCGAAAAGCATGCCAGAGTCAACGGTCTCTAAAGTCATCAAACTATATGTCTACGGATCTAGTTTTTCGATACGAACCCAACCGTATGTCCAGAGTTGGCTTTCGGCTGGCCATGCATAAAGTCGTCCGTTGATTTGGACCGTGGGGCCCGCAAAACGGTAATTTTATCAACTATCTCATAATCGAACCAAACTTGGCATACAGGATCAAAAAAACGATACGGTCCTGCTGGCATAAGTTTCGTCTCGATCTGATAAGCGTGCACAAAGTAATTGAGAAATTTACACGGAGACCGATACGGAGAATTTTGATGGATATGCATCAAATTCGTCGCGCACACGCGACCAATTTGAATTCCGTCAAAGCCCACACGACCACGAAGCCGTTACGCACCTTTCGATGCCTTCGATTCGCGACTACGTCCCCCGGAATGACGGGACGGACGTGGTATCAGAGTGATTTCTAGAATTTCTATTAATTAAAAACATATTTTTCGGAAACTTTGGATTCGAAAATAATTGTATACAATGCATAAAAAAATAAACCACCAGAAGGAGATGGAAGAGCTATATGAGGAATAGAATTTCTATTCAGGACTTTCCCAAAGACTGTTGCTAGGTTGATCGGAATTCCTCTCCGAACGTGGAGGTTCTGAGTCGTTCGGGTTCTGTTTCGGACAGAAATTTTCCCAACTTCGGGTCGAGTTCCTGATCGAAACAATGGGTCACAATTAAATCCTCTTGAAGGGATAGGGAGGTGGTCAGGTTTTCTATACATAGGAGTTTACGGTTCACGATTTCGTGTAACCAGGAAGGAGAAAAAGCGAGTTCGAAAACGTCACCTGAGGGGTGTACTGCTGAGGCTGTGTACCTTGCGCGCGTGCGCAGCCTGGCCCTGCCTGGCCGGTCGACGGCACCCTGCACGGCGGCCGGGTCAGGGGGGGGTCGCCCGAGGACTTGTGTCGGCACGACGTTAGGATTTGCGCGTTTGCTCCCAAACTCTCGCTTTGTTCTTGAACGTACTCTCGGAGAGTTTTATGCTCGGGTCTGTTCTGGGAATAAATGGGGGGGGGGGGGGGGGGGGGGTGGAAGGGCCCGCTGGGCGGCTGGGCCGGGCCGGAGCCCAAAGTTTGGTTTTTATTTTATTTTTTTCTTTTC
>JANAVB010020599.1:12555859-12677598 GCA_029216955.1 Iris pallida | reverse complement strand
TATATATATATATATATATACATATATATATATAATATATACATCGATAATATATATATATATAATCTACAATATACATAATATAATATATATATATATATATATATATATATATATATATATATATATATATACATTATATATATATATTTATATATAAAATAGATATAAGAATTATATATATATATTATATATAGATATATATAGATATATATATAGATATATATATATATATATGTATATATCTTTATATATATATATATATATATTATATGTATATAATATATATATATATTATATTATATATATATATATATTATATATATATAATATATATTACTATATATAATATATTATATCTATATAATATCTATATATATAGATATATATATATATATATATTATATATTATATATATATATATATATATATATATATATATATATTTATATATATAATTATATATATATATATATATATATAATATATATATATATATATATATATATTATATTACTATATACATATCATATATATATCACTATATATATATATGTCATATATATCACTGTATATATATTATTTCTATAATTATCACTATATATATATCTATTATATATCACTATATATGCCATTGAATATATATATGTATCTATTTATATACATATATCTTATACAATATTTTCTATAAATCTAAAATAAACCCCCAATGCTATCTATTCCTAGGGTAGACCCTATATGTGTATATCTATATATGACTATACATATAATAATATTACTCGACAAAAATTATATAACCAATACCAATAAAATAGTATTATTAAATAGCCTCAATAAAATAATAATAAATATAACAAAATTCAATAAAATATTAATGGTGTGTATATGTATACCACTATGTGTAGCCCAATAATCCTAATTTGTACAAGGATATTTATACAAATATCACTGAATATCAAACTAATATAGTATTTATAACATTTAAATACAAATACTTAGAAATATTCATCAGTTTATTAAATGGAATACAACACAATCTTACGAAAATACGTCAACACGAATGTCATTGGACGTCTCTCATGACTACATGGGCTTGAGCTCAGTTCGGGTCCAGTCCGGGCTAGAATGGTATAATTGGTTTTCCTAACTCAATAATATGATTAATAAATAAATAGACCTTCGGTAAGGGCTAAGTCGCAACTTAGCCTGGTTTTCCTAGTTAGGACATCAATATGGCTCGGCCTTCCCTATTAGGGCTAATACACTAGTCTAAGCACGCCATTGCACTACCCGTGCCACGATTTCTAGTCACCTTGTACTCCAAAACTCCATCATGGCTAAAATCATCTACCGTAATAATTAGCTAAATGATTATTTATCAAAAACTCTAGAAATCACTATTGAGTTCAAATAAATAAATAAATATTATCAAAATTCTGGGAAGAGGGGTTACATTTTGTCACATTTATTGATGATTATTCAAGGTATGGATATATTTATTTGATGCACCGTAAGTCTGAGTGCTTTGAAAAATTCAAAGAGTACAAGGCTGAAACGGAGAAAATCATGGAAAATGTATCAGTCATTACGATCAGATCGTGGTGGCAAGTACTCCTTTGGAGAGTTTAGGATTATTTATCAGAGGCTGGGATTGCATCCCAATTGACTGCACCTGGAATGCCCCAGCAGAATGGTGTAGCCGAAAGAAGGAATAGAACTCTTATGGAGATGGTTAGATCAATGATGAGTTATTCGGATTTCCAGATTTTGGGGATATGCCTTAGAGACTGTACCTTATATTTTGAACTTGGTTCCTTCTAAGTCAGTACCTCTTACTCCAACAGAGCTGTGGATTGGGCGTAAGCCTAGTCTGAAACATGTTCGCATTTGGGATAGTCCAACACATGTGCTGAATGGGAAAGCAGATAAGTTGGAATCTCGTACAGAAGTATGCTTGTTTGTAGGCTATCCAAGAGGAACGAAAGGAGGTTATTTTATAGTCCTAAGGATCAGAAGGTATGTTAGCATTAATGCCCGATTCTTAGAGGAAGACTATGTGATGAACCATAAACCCACAAGTAGAGTTGTTCTAGAAGAACTGAGACGTGAGACACCAAATACTTCAGTACCAACAGTACAAGAGGATGAACCACAAATAACTGCACAACGTGTCACAAATGTTACACCACAACCGATAGTGCCTATCGTAGTAGTCGGAGGGTTGTGATACAACCTGATAGATATATGTTCTTGGAAGAGTCGTCAGACTTCGTCCCTGAGGAACAAGATTATGATCCTTGTACCTACAATGAAGCACTCCAAGATAAAGATGTAGAGTCTTAGCAAAAAGCAATGATATCTGAAATAGAATCTGATTCTAATCAGGTCTGGGAGCTTGTAGAACCACCCGTTGGTGTAAAAGCCATTGGATGCAAGTGGGTCTATAAGAGAAAAAGAGGATCAGATGGTAAGGTTGAAACCTTTAAAGCTCGGCTTGTTGTAAAAAATTTACTCAAAGAGAGGGTATCGATTATGAGGAAACCTTTTCTCCAGTAGCCCTGCTTAAGTCTATCCAGATTCTTTTATCTATTGCAGCTTATCTCGATTATGAGATTTGGCAAATGGATGTCAAGACAGCTTTCCTTAATGGTAGTCTTGAGGAAGACATCTATATGAAGCAACCAGACAGGTTCATTGAAAAGGGCCAGGAGCATCTTGTTTGTAAGCTCAAGAAGTCCATTTATGGACTTAAGCAAGCTTCCAGATCTTGGAACATATGTTTTGATCAGGTGATAAAATCCTATGGATTTGATTAATGTCAGGATGAATCATGTGTATACAGAAAGTTTGACAGAAACGTGGTGGTGTTCCTAGTACTTTATGGATGACATTTTGCTCATTGGAAACAATGTGAAGGTGTTATCTGATGTAAGTGTATGGTTATCCAACAGTTTGATATGAAGGACTTGGAGAAGTAGGTCACATCCTTGGGATCAAAGTTCTACGATATCGCAAGAAAAGGATGTTAGCTTATCCCAAGCTTCCTATATCGATACTGTACTAACTCGTTTTAGTATAAAATTCTAGGAAAGGTTTCTTACCTTTTAGACATGAATTGCTCTATCAAAGGAGCAGTGTCTGAGGACACCTAAAGAGATAGAGAATATGAAGGCAGTTTCTTATGCTTCAGCAGTAGGAAGCTTAATGTATGCAATGCTATGTATGAGACCAGACATCTGCTTTGTCGTAGGCATGGTCAGCAGATATCAGTCTAACCCAGGATAAGAGCACTGGACTGCCGTAAAGCATTTTGAAGTACCTGAAAAGGACTAAAGAGTATATGCTAGTTTACTAGGCAGATAGTTTAGTTCCCTTGGGGTATACAGACTCAGATTTTCAGTCAGATAGGGATTCAGAAAATCTACCTCAGGTTATGTGTTTACTTTGGGAGGTGGATCCATTGTGTAGAGGAGTATCAAGCAAAATGTATTGCTGATTCACCATGGAAGCCGAGTATGTGGCAGCCGTTGAGGCAGCCAAAGAAGCAGTTTGGCTCAGAAACTTTCTGTTGGACTTGGATGTGGTACCTAGTTTGCGTAAGTCTATTACACTTTATTGTGATAATAGTGGTGCAGTTGCAAACTCGAAGGAACCACGAGCCCATAAGACTGGCAAACACATTGAGCACAAGTACCACCTAATACGAGATTTTGTAAAGAAAGAAAAAGTTGTTGTGATCAAGATAGCATCAGCCGACAACCTAGCTGATCCCTTTACAAAGAGCTTACCAGCTAAGGCTTTTGATAGTGATGTTGAGGGAATGAGAGTCAGATGTGTAGCAGCATGGCTTTAAGTATAAGTGGGAGATTTGTAACAGTATACGGAAAAGCAATGCTTTGAGTATAAGTGGGAGATTGTTAGGGTTATATACTTAAAGCATCACTTTTTTAGTAACCTTATTTCCTTAAATTTTGAATGAGAATCATATGGGCAAATGTTTGCATATTGTATTTGTTGCAAGTGTTAATGCAAATGTCTGATATTCTATATTGTAGATAATATGGTGTGTGGTGTCACACAGAAGATCATATTATCAGTTCCCTATGGAGTATATAAATAGTTCACAACCTAGATGGACTTGGACAATCTATTGGAAAGGTTGTAGTGTAATCTGGTATTAATCTATCTTGACTATAGGTTTACACTAGTACACTTTGTGTGTATTGAACAGGACCACTTGAGGTTGTTCTCTTTGTACTGACTACATAAGAGAACAAACACCTCTGTTATTATGGATGCTTGTGCTCTTAACCCGGATATAATAACGGACATGTATATGCAGTGTGTATTATTTTGACTCATAAAAGAGTGAGATTCATTATGGATCAACAATCTCTATGAATTGGGTAATAATATTTTATGTATGATGGACTATTGATTCTAAATAGAATCCATGTCCCGATACATCGGGTTTGATGATGTCCCCTTAAGGAGCTCTTAAGGATTGTCATGTAAACCCTGCAGGTGGATTATATCCGAAATGATAAATAAAGTTGAGCGATACTACTTAAGGATAAAAGATGTCGAATCAATATAGTTGTCAGTAACTTAATTTGATCGACGGACATACGATATCTTAATATGGGGAGCCAAACGAGCATATAATAAAAGGAGCCCACAAACATAATTTGTGATTAGGAAGGTAGTGCAATAATAGCTCATTAGTGGACCGAGCTATTGTTAATGGGCCTGGATTGTGTGTTCGGGCTGAACACGGGATATACAGATCCGTTAGGAGGCCTAACCCTAATTTCTCCTCATGGTCCCTGCCGTAGCCTATATATATCCTCTATTCTCTGGCCGCCATATTATCGATCAGAAATCTGAAACTTTCTCTAAATTCGTGATTCACGTAAGGAGAGAAAGAAAGGGCTGCCAAGGAGAAGAAAAGGTTGGGAGATCGTCGCCCACACGACGTCCAACTCGAAGAAGGAATACGTACAGAAGATCTTGGGGTCATCCGCTCGAGATTGCCAAGAATTACTTGTCTTCTTTTTACCGCAGGTATAATTTGTGAACCCTAGTTTCCGCCTATGAAGGGTTAGAAGACGTATTAGATCCTTTTAAGTTTCTATCGATCAATACGCACACCAAAGGAAGGGTCCTGGGAATCCCCATTTCCATCAGCTTGGACGTATTCAGTACCATCTTTACCTTCTTCCTGGCTGTTGTAAGGAAGGCGCGCTCCTGATCTACTGCCAAAGACATATCAAGTTGTCGCAGCACTTGAAGGTGAGCCACGAGCTTATCAGCTTCTACCAATTTGGGCTCCAAGAGGTCGACCATCCCTGCCCCGCCTGGGAGTATTCTGAGAAGTTTAATTTGACCGCGAGCACAATGATGAGCCAGCATAAAAGGTGTCCCACTTTCCAGGACAGCTTAGACCCCTCGTTTCAAATGGCGGTAAAACTCTCAATCACGTCCTTCGACGATTCGTCCAGAACTTTCGAAGAGGATGGTGTTAAAGGAAGAGTAGCCGAGAGAGTTGAAGATGGTTGCGAAGAAGTTATACCAGAACTTGATGCCTCTATCACTAGGGATGCAAGTTCTGAGCGATAAGACGCCTGAACAGCAGTTATCTACTCTTTCGCAGCCCGACGGATTTGAAGACTTAGCAGTACAAAAAGATCGACCCCCGGTGATAAAGCCACATTAACCGAGGAGGGTGCAGGGACCATTTCTCCTTTCCCCGGCAGTCCCACTACTTGTCCTCCTGAACTCGACCCGGCAAGAAGTCCCTCGATCTGAGCTGGAGGAGGAAGAGGCGTACTTCCTTCCACTAGATCCACCTTGGTAACTTCTTCCGCGATGATGTCCGTTGTCGACAGTGAAGGAGTAGGACCTGTATGTCCAGAACAACCATCGATCAACTTAACCTGAAGGATATGAAGATAGAACAGATGAACCTCCTCAGTAGTCAAGACATGACATAGCTTACCAAGAGAGGGCCACTGAGGCTGAGGCTCACTCATGGCCACCATATCCTCTTCAACGGTGAAACCTGACCACTTGCAGTTGCTTTCTCTGTCCCAGCCGCTCCGAAAATGGATACAACTGGATTGGTATCAACCGGCTGAGGTTCAGCAACCTCGGGGACTAGTTCAGTAAAGCCTACATAGTCCCTGGTTATGATGTCAGCAGTAGAAGGAATCTCAGCTGTCGTCGGGACGACCGTGGTGGAAGGAAGCTCGGCAGTCATAGCACCAATTATGGTGGCTATAACAGGGTCAACCTCAGAGGCGGTAGCCTGACCCAGGGAGTTCACTTCTACTGACGCCTACAAAGAAAAAAAACTATGAGATTATATTTCAGAAAAGAAGAACTAAAAAAGATGGTCGTAACTCGATTCGTCTCTGAAACGGCTTCGATGTCATCACTTCTCTCCCTAGTGATCGGCCCGCGAGGCTTAACCGTAGCCCATTTTTGGGAGCGAGTTCTGCCGACGACAGAGGACTCATGCCTGCTTCGTTTACGCGAAGGACTAGGCACAGCAGGGGGCAGATCTGCCACCGAATCACCTGCAGGAGGAAGCAGGTTATCAGGGTCATCCTCATCGTCCATGTTAATAGACTCCGAGTCAGACATTTCAATTGTCTTTCCCTTCTCGGTCCTTGTCTGGGACTCTTTTGGCTTCTCCTCCAAACCAGTACCAGTAATGAAGCTCGTACTTGGGTCAAAATTACTAGGGGGCTTATTTACCATGACATGGTATAGGGCTGCCATGTACAAAATATTCCCCGACTCTCAAGCATCGGGTACGGAGAAGCTGGCACGGGTATGAACTGAGTTATAATAATGCCAAGTCCGGATGCCATATAGAATGCTACCTTCAAAACCCAAACATGAGCTGGGGTTGTCCAAGAACATTTGACTATACCCAAATTGCCGTGAGAATCGACTGGGTAAGTAAGACTCCAAAAAGATAAGTTTTGATTATGATACACCAGATGTACAGGGCGGATGTTCTGCAACCAGCGGAGCATCTTCTCGGACAAGAAATGGGGAGGTGCAGCACCATCAAGTTGTATGCCTCTTTCTTCTTCGTCGGTAAAAGGAGGAACAGATACGAAGAATGAGTATCTGTCCACTCGCACCAGCGCCATCCGACAGGTTAGCATGGTAGTGTACTTCCAGGGCATACGGTGGTACTGGTAGATGAAGGCATCATCAGCAGTCACGTCACTCTCTGGGCTAGGCCTCATCAAAGACGGGCAATGCATTAATAGCCACCCCATCAGATAATGATAGGGCAGCTCGATTCCTTCAAAATCCTTTGCCGTATTATGAGCAATGATTTTGGACGAGAAAGTACGGAGGCTACGATAATGCTGCATACCATGGAGGGGAGTAGAGCTAGCCTGTCTCCAAAGACTAGCATCACAGCGGGAAGGATCAGGTTACAGCTGATTCTCTCAATAGCACCAGCCTCCCCCGAAACTACACAATTCTGCAGCCACAGCATCAGAAATCCTGCCAGGAAGGCCTTATCAGACATCCTCTGGGTACCTTGATAAAAGTAACTAAAGGTGTCAGATTGGCTCCCGAATCTATCACCCATAGTTTTAACCCTCTTGGCATTCAACACCTGATTATACACATCCTCCCGAGTTCGAGGACTCCGAGGGGAAACCCAGCCTGAGGCACCTAGTTCAAACAGGTAGTTGAGCCAGGTCTTGGTATGAGGAAGGTTCCATTCTGAGCTATCAATCTTCTTCTTCGACATTTGTTGGCACGTGCTATGGTGACATAGCAATTCCCGGTAAACAGCCACAAAACGTAAAAAATGTCGCTCCAATTCCTCCAATTCTTCATTTTTATGGGTATACGCCTCAAAAACATCATCTCCCCAGGGTATCTTGGAGACTTCATGCATCTTATGGAGAGCGAGTCCCATTTCCCCTTCAGGTGTGAAAAATATCCCTGTGCGACGGTTGTACATCTTGACAAGAGCCATGAACAGCTTCTTGTTTATGGGCAGACCATAACACGTGCCCCGTATGGCATGATAAATACCAATCTCGTACAGGAGTTCCCGATATGTCCACAAGATCCACAATGTCAAATTGACCCAGAGAGGGGTATGGTTCATCCAGTTTGGCCGTGACAGCCGACCAGTAGGGTAGGACCCCTTTTGAGCAATCTGGTTCATAAAAGTATCAGCTTGGGATAACCTAATGTTGGGATCCTGCACATTTATGAAACTGCCCGGGGCCAACCCGATCACAGAACGGCTGACCAGTATCTTGCCCGCGACTACCGACCTTGATGTTTTGTTGTAATGAATATCACCCACGAAGATCCCTTTTTGTAGAATCAGATTTTGTCGACTGCGCGTCGAGAAATCGGATTCCCAATTTGGCGAAAAACCTATTTTAAAATTATAGAATTGATGAAAAACCCCTCGATACGACATGCGTCCCGCCAATCTGGGCGACGAGGTCGCGAACCGAAAGCATCGAAAGGTGTGTAATGGCATCGTGGATGTGTAGGCTTTGACGGAATTCAAATTGGTCGCGTGTGTGCGACGAATTTGATGCGTATCCGTCGAAATTCACCATATCGGCCTCTGTGCAAATTTCTTAATTAGTTTGTGCATGCTCGTCAGATCGAGATGAAACTTGTGCCAGCAGGATCGTATCATTTTTTTGGCCCTGTATGCCAAGTTTGGTCCGATTCTGAGATAGTTGATTGGATCGTCGTTTTGCGGGCCCCACGGTCCAACTCAACGGGCGATTTTGTGCACGACGGACTGGAATCCAACTCTGGAGGTACGGTTGGGTTCGTATCAGAAAATTGGATCCATATACATATTGTTTGATGACTTTAGAGACCGTTGACTCTGGCACGCTTATCGGTGCAAAGCGGGTCCAACGGCGGACAATATTTTGACCCAAAATTATTGTTTTGCCCCTGTGTCTAAAATTGGACTTAAGGACAGGCAATTCTAGCTAATTTGACTATTCTAAGAATATTGGTAATGTCTATTTTAGCTTTCGGGGACTGTTGTACGAGTTTTGACTATTGTGGCACATTGAGTGGTTTGGATTGTCGGTTTCACCAGCAAAGGACCACAGGCGAGTACAGTTTATTGTTTGCTTTCAGTATTGATCTTTAATATGCATCAGTGTTTAGTCAATAGATATATGATTTTAGTTTTATATTGATTTTGTTCCTTGTTGTGTGGGGAGGTTGAAGTACCAACGATGTGTGATCTGACCTTAGACAGTGTAGATAGTGATTTATTATTGCAAAGTAGACAGTGTAGACAGTGATTTATTATTGCAAAGTAGACAATATAGATAGTGGTTTATTATTGCAAAGTAGACAGTAATTTATTATTGCAAAGTAGACAGTGTAAACAGTGATTTATTATTGCAAAGTAGACCGTGTAGACCGTGTTTCTTTATTGTATTATTTAATATAGACAGTGTAACTTTATACAATATAGACAGTGTAACTTTAGAAAGTGTAGATAGTGTCATGTAATTGTCCCGAGACCGATCACATATCAAAGGTATTTCAGTCAGTCGGTGAGTATTGTCTTTATTTACTGTTTTTCTTTGTTTAGTTTTATTTGTCTTTTGTGTTATTTTCCAAATCATATGTCTAAAGGCTAACCTCTATTGTATAGCCATTTTCATATATTGGAACTGCATTCAGTGAATTGTACTCGTTCCATTCCTGACTAGAAACTAATATTTTTCAGGTTGGCCATGGATTTACTTAGCAAGGGAGATACGGGGGTACTTGCAGACAAAAGCCTAGAGACCAGCTAGATAGTTGAGTTGTAGTCAGTCAATTATTTGTACAAGTTTATATTTTTCTGTAAATGTAAAACTTGTGATCATTATAAGTTAAATTAATTTTGCGAATGAGCATTATTTGTGATTTTGATCTTCATGGCCGTGACAGCGTTCTACCGCCGACATTGTGGCGTAGGCTGGCTTGGACACGTCTCGTATCCAAAAAAAAGGGTGTGGGTCGCGACAAGTTTTTGTGGTAGCCCATGTAGGTCTGTTTTTGCAAATCGTACGAACTCGTGATAGTACTTAAGTTAGTCGTACTATCGCGAGCCTGCTACTACGAAATGCTCATTCACGAATTAGGGTTAATTTGATTTGAGATGATGACTAGGAATAGGAGTCCCTTATACAAATTTATCGATGGGTAGTCTAGGCCATGCAATGTAGATGTGGGTTGTGAATTTTGATAGTTTGTCAGATCCCCATAGGTACACTATTACCTTTTGATATGACGATATGACCAAATGTGGATAGATTATTCACTTGTTGAGAATCGAGCTTCCTAGGATTGATAATCTAACCTTGATACATTGTTCAGTTCCTCCTCTTGGTCTCTAAGATATCATCCTCATATCTTAGACCAAATTGCCTTTTAGTTTATATTTTGCCCTAAGATATATTATTTTATATAATTTCGATTATGTTACCCATATACGAACCTCGAGTTAGTTTCGATTCAAAGTTTTTCCTCCATGATTTGAAGACACATGAAATAGATACTAGGATGTTTGTATTTCTTTGTCTTCAGTTATTCCTCCCTGTTAAATCTTTTATGTTAAAGGGTTGTAAACGATAGACAAATACCTACGCTCTATTTCATGGTCAACTTGTTCGAATCTCTAGAAGCTCATGAATTTTTATAGATATAGTTAAGTGAATATTAGTTAACTTATAATGGCAGGACAGCAGCGCACTGTCGCCATTTAATTGAATTATGGAGACTATAGGTTCACTGCAGCTAGCAGCGCACTGGTGAGACACGACCCCTAGAGTTAAAATTGGTTTAAGAAAATATAGGTTATAGAGTATTGCTAAAACTATAACTAGTAGTCCTCTTTTGATCGTAGTTACCCTTGTGTCAATATAAGGTAGAGTATCGGATAGCATATCACATTTGAATCACGAAACCAAGGGTTTACCACAGCCAGGGTATACTGGCGGTGCATAATCCTCGGTAAAATGATTTCAGATGTGATTACAAGTTTAGGATACTATGGAGGATAGGATAATGCCATGTATGTCTCATAAGGTCCAAAGCCAATATTAGTAGAAGTATTATAAGTTGGACAGCATGTCTCCCAACCTAGTAATCCGTAGTTCATGTGATCTATTGACGGACACTAATAGGTTTACCTTGAATATAGACTTCAGAAGTCCATAAACCATTATTCGACCAAGGCCTTAAGGATAAGAAGATCATAGGATGACTGTATAAGTAAGGACACCGAATAAGGTTTTGATTTTCACAAAACTCGAACTACTTGTGCCTTCTTCAAAAATCTAGCATACTTGTATTTTTTACTATTTTGACCAATGTTGCTATCACAGCCTAGTTTTGCAAGCTTACTCTCTTATCAAGCTTGATTCAAGACATATGTTTATTAGGGACGCCCACTAACATATTGTCTAATCAGAATCGATGTATTACGGTCTGATCAACTGTAGTGCACTCGGTTCGCTCTCCCTCTGATTAACCTACGTAGATTGAGATGTCGAGGTATCTATGATCTCATCCGCGACTGCTTTGACAATTCCTCTTGAATTATACATTCGCCTTTGAATCACGTAATTGTATTCAGTGACATCTCCCTTGAACTCTATTGTTTTGTCTTTCACTGATTTAGAAGGACGAAAGATCGTAATTGGTAGAGAGATATAGAGTATCCCCCATGGCTATGGTAGTTGTATACAAGTGTAGCTACCATCGGCCAGTCATGTGATTGAGTTACTCGTTCTTTCCTCGACCCTCAAACTACTATTGAGACCTCTAGCCATCTGAATTTGAGAATGATTAGGGTTTTACCCTTAGTCAAAATGCCAACCTAGGAGACTATCTATTCTCAAGGAACCAAATGGCGTGAGCCTCTAATTATATGCTTGAAGCTTGCTTTAACTAGAACCCTTGTGACAATAGTCTAGCAGGTTTGACCCCAATAGAAATTTGTAACTCAGTTGTTAGGAATCTTTTCATATGATATGACTTAGAGTTGGTTATACTATCGATAACTCTTGTATACTATGGACGAGTAGGTCATTCTATTTTATCGACCATTTGTCATTGTACATATTCGTTTTCCAGTTATTGAGGAACAATCCTTGACTACTATATTTACCGCATCCCGTTACGCCGTGCCTTATTCTTTATTAACTAGAGTCGGGGTGCAGTATCCTGACTTTGGAAATTCTTCTAACCTCATCATTCCTAAGACCATGTCCTAACTTTTAAGGTGGGTAGACTGTAAGCCTTCTAAAAATTTGGGATGTATGAGGGTTATCGATTTATTAGAAAATTTCCATTAGGATGATAATTAGTGCCCCAAGGACTCCAACTTTCCATTTAGATTATTTTGTGTCCCCGATCGTGTCATTAATAATCGGAGCACGAGACCAGCTGTTACCTTCCAACAAATTTTATATGTAAGATCTAGGCGAGTCCACCTTCATCTAGGTATATCATGTCCCACTCAAACACGTCCCCTTGTACTCTATTTTTATGGTACAACTTTCAGGACAAAAAGGACTAGCTATAACCCTTACCATAACACTGGTAAACTTTTCGACCATAATTAGAGACTCAACCTTGACTCAAACCGTTCGACCCAATATATGGTTGTGATATACTCAAAGCCCACTATGCACATGTCACTAGGGTGCCATGCAATTGTGTCTTCTCGTGCTACTTAAAAACAGAAGTCACGGAAGACACATTTTTTTGGGGCTTTAGGGACCTAGCTAACCAACCTGACTGGCAACTACCTCAACCACTTTAGTGGAAACTTATTCCAGGTCCCCCTAACCTAGTAGGAATAGATTTATCATTGGGATCTTGTCCAGTCAAGATAGATTAAAGTCCAAGGTACATCCAACCGATGACTAATGTCCAATTAGGGAACCCATTAAGACCCAGTAAAACCCATCAATACGTACCACCACATTTAGACTATAAAAACCGAACTATTTGAAATAAGTCCCTACCCCTATTAGGTAGTCTCCACCTCTTAGAATGTGGTGTCATTCGTAATCATTATTCCATTTACTTGGAAGTTGCAATATGATCTTGTATTGCATTTACATCCCTTACTCGTGTGTTTAAATAACCACGGAGAAGATCACAATCTTGATTTCTCAAATTCGTTCTATTATGGAACATGTTTAGAATTTCAGGAACGGAACTTCTGTATTGCATGGATTCCAAGCCCCTCTAAGAAACGAAGGGTTCTTTGATTTAGCAAGTGACTGGGCTAGAGTAGCCCACTCTAGCAAATAAGCCATAGGCTTATAGACTTTCTTTCTGCCTGCATCATTGGATGCTATCTACCGCTCTGGAAACTTCATATTGCTTTCGATTATTCTTCCTGTTCACCCTATCCTTCCTATTGCAATGCGATGAATAGTCATGCTTATTGGAATTTATCAGTAATTCTTAGCTACTTGTATTAATTTGTTGCTTGTTAAATTTTTGGGTTACTTGATAGATAGGAGAGGATTATAGATACTGTAGCAGTAGATATTTATTGGTAGCAATTTTAGCAATTAGTTGGAAGATTGTAAAATTTTAGCGACATGAGATTTGAGGGAGTAGTGTGACCAAAGGTGGGTAGAAACTCTCAAGGATTCGTAGCACGAAATGACCATGAGAATAGATGATAGCTAATGGAAATCGTCTTCTATCATAACTGATGGACTCTTCCCTTAAATTTCGACGACGAAATTATTCTTAAGGTGGGTAGATTTGTAGCCCATCTTCACATAATTTTGATAATATATTTTATTTATTTATTTATTTGAATTAAATGGTGATTTTAGATTTTTATAAATAATTACTTAATTATTACGGTAGATGAATTTAGCCATGATGGAGTTTTGGAGTATACAGTGACTAGAAATCGTGCATGGATAGTGCAATGATGTGCCTTGACTAATGTATTAGTCCTGGTAGAGAAGGCTGAGCCATAGTGATGTCCTAACTAGAAAAACCATGCCAAGTTGCAACTTAACCCTTACCGAAGATTTATTTATTTATTATTTTATTTTATTGAGTTTTAGGGAAACCGGTTCTACCATTTTAGCCCGGACTGGACCTGAACTAAGCCCAAGCCCATGTAGTCATGCGGCACGTCCAATGACATTCGTGTTGATGGAATTTGGTATGAGGGTGTTGTGTTTCGTTCTAATGGTTTAATGAATTTCTAGGTATTCATAATTAAATATTATAAATATTATTATTAGTGATATTCAGTAACTTTTGTATAAAATAGGTCTTCATATATTTTGGAATTTTAAGACTGTACGTATTGGTATGTACGCCTTATTTGGTTTATTGAATATCGTTATTATTATTATTATTATTATTACTATTATTATTTTTAATTAATAAAATTTTAGTATTCATATTAATTACTAGCTTTATATTTATTTAATATTTTAGCTAATAGCCTTCTTATAATCACATTAGGTAAGATTGTACAAAATAGTTATTTAAATGTTTTAGTAATATTCTAAGGATTTTCTACGATTTTTATAAATGTATTTAAAATATATTAGTGTATATACATATGTATATGTTAATATAAAGGGATATATATATATGTATATATATAAAAATAGATAAAAAAGAATATAAGAAAATAAAGGAAATAAAAAAAAACCAAATAAACTAATCCCAGCCCAAGCCAAGCTCGGGCCAGGCCCACTTGTTGAACCTCCCTAGTAGCAGTAATGAAACTCCCCCCCCCCGGCTCGGCCAAACGCTGGAAACCAAATATATATATACAGAGTGTCGATCGAGAGAGAGAGACGCGTGAAAACCCTAACGCAATGCCGCGCCGCAAAACTAATAACCTGGGCGCACCCCCACGCGTGTGCGTGAGCCACCGCGGGCCACCGCCGGCCGGCCAGGACTGTCGGCCGCACGTAACGGCCGAAGCAACTGACAGCAACAGCAGCGTGTCGAAGCTTCTTCCCATGATGTTTTTTCTGCGATCACTCCACCATTTTTGAACCAATTTCACAGTTCAGATCCCTATATAACCCCCGACAAGCCTCTTTAATTAGATTGTTTTCTTTCGCATTGAAAACGACGCGATACGATTCAAAAATCAGTCCAAAATCAGTCCTAAAACAGGACAACGATTCATCCTCAACCTCTGGTTTGGGAGAGAGATTATGAACCGACCACTAGAAATTATCCAAAACTATTTAATGACAGTCCTAGACAACCTATAGGGCTTCAAATCCCTTTTTGTAGAATCGGATTTTGTCGACTGTGCGTCGAGAAATCGGATTCCCAATTTGGCAAAAAACCTGTTTTAAAATTATAGAATTTATGAAAAACCCTTCGATACAACGTGCGTCCCGCCAATCCGGGCGACGTGGTCGCGAACCGAAAGCATCAAAAGGTGCGTAACGGCTTCGTGGACGTGTGGGCTTTGACGGAATTCAAATTGGTCGCGTGTGCGCGACGAATTTGATGCGTATCCGTCGAAATTTACCGTATCGGCCTCTGTGCAAATTTTTCAATTAGTTTGTGCACGCTCGACAGATCGAGACGAAACTTGCGCCACAGGACCGTATCGTTTTTCTGGTCCTGTATGCCAAGTTTGGTCTGATTCTGAGACAGTTGATTGGATCGTCGTTTTGCAGGCCCCATGGTCCAACTCAAGGGGCAATTTTGTGCACGGCCCGCTGGAATCCAACTCTGGACATACGGTTGGTTCTATCGGAAAACTGGATCCATAGACATATAGTTTGACGACTTTAGAGACCGTTGACTCTTGCACGCTTATCGGTGCAAAGCGGGTCCAACGGCGGATATCGTTTTGACCCGAAATTGCCGTTTTGCCCCTCTGTCCAGAATTGGACTTAAGGATAGGTAATCCTAGCTAATTTGACTATTTTACGAACATTGGTAATGTCTATTTCAGCTTACGGGGACTGTTGTACGAGTTTTGACTATTGTGGCACATTGAGTGGTTTGGATTGTCGGTTTCACCAGCAAAGGACCAAAGGCGAGTACAGTTTATTGTTTATTTAAAGTATTGATCTTTACTATACATCAGTATTTAGTCGATAGATATGTGATTTCAGTTTTATGTTGATTTTGTTCCTTCTTGTGTCGGGAGGTTGAAGTACCAACGATGTGTGATCTGACCTTCACTACTAAAATCTGTATAATTGGTGACATAAATTTAGCGACGTTAAAAAGACGTCGTCAAATTGTGGACTTTAGCGACGTATAAATGAAATATCGGTAAACGTCGCTACTAGCGACACAAATGGCGACGTGACAACGACGTATATTAGTTACGT
The DNA here is from genome assembly GCA_029216955.1 of Iris pallida. Lineage (NCBI taxonomy): Eukaryota > Viridiplantae > Streptophyta > Magnoliopsida > Asparagales > Iridaceae > Iris > Iris pallida. The sequence goes on along the minus strand of JANAVB010020599.1, from coordinate 12,661,207 downwards.
GAGCTAGTCGTCGCCAAACGTTAATAAATGTCGCTACTAGCGTCGCTAAATGCTGACGTAGCAACACGTGGTACCAAATCTGATGTCAGCTCGTCGTCACTAAAACGTCGCAAAAATGTCGCTAAACGGCGACCAAATCCTGACGTCGCCTTATACGTCGCTAATTAGCGTCAACGAAGAAACGTCGCAGATAACGCCACTAATTAGCGACTTTATTTACATCGCTAAATAATGTCTCCCGAGCGACGTTTTGCGACGTTTTCTCGTTTAGCGACACGTATTTTTCCGTCATTCATGAAACGTCGCCAAAAACGTCGCTACATTCTCTTAGCGACGTTTTCGTTGAGTATAGCGACGTTTTCTAACGTCGCTAATATGACAAATTTTTGTAGTGCTTAGACAGTGTAGACAGTGTAGACAGTGATTTATTATTGTAAAGTAGACAGTGTAGACAGTGATTTATTATTGCAAAGTAGACAACGTAGACAGTGATTTATTATTGCAAAATAGACAGTGTAAACAATAATTTATTATTGCAAAGTAGACCGTGTAGACCGTATTTCTTTATTGTATTATTCAATGTAGACAGTGTAACTTTATACAATATAGGCAGTATAACTTTAGACAGTGTAGACAGTGTCGTGTAATTGTCCTGAGATCGATCACATATCAAAGGTATTTCAATCAGTCGGTGAGTATTGTCTTTATTTACTGTTTTTCTTTGTTTAGTTTTATTTGTCTTTTGTGTTATTTTTCAAATCATATGTCTAAAGGCTAACCTCTGTTGTATAGTCATTTTCATATATTGGAACTGCATTCAGTGAATTGTACTAGTTCCATTCCTGACTGGAAACCAATATTTTTCAGGTTAGCCGTGGATTTACTTAGCATGGGAGATACGGGGGTACTAGCAGACAAAAGCCTAGAGACCAGCTAGATAGTTGAGTTGTAGTCATTCAATTATTTGTACAAGTTTATATTTTTCTGCAAATGTAAAACTTGTGATCATTGTAAGTTAAATTAATTTTGTGAATGAGCATTATTTGTGATTTTGATCTTCATGGCCGTTACAACGTTCTACCGCCGACACTACGGCGTAAGCTGGCTTGGACACGTCTCATATCCGAAAAAATGGTGCGGGTCGTGACACCTGCTGGCTTGGAGTTATGTAGTCCACCATTTTTCTGTCAATTGGCAGCATATTAAACTAGGACAGTGAGAAATGACGTTCCATCTGAGGAATATGAATCGCCATCCCGTTAGAAGAAAAACTCCAACTTTCAGATAAATCTAGAACGCTGGAGTTCGAGACAGTTAAAGCATCCCCAAAGAAGAATGCGGGTTTCAGATGCGTTGCCCCTAATTTCCCCGAGTTCATCATGCCCAAGAGGTAGAAGAATGATTAGTTTCTGATGTCCTCAGCCTGTCCTCAGATTGATTTTTAGTAAATTGGGCTGACACATGTTCGACCACCTGGTCGAACCTCACACCTAAGGCAAATTGAGCCTGACCTACCAAGAGCTCCCCCGAGGGATTGATCGACAACTTCACTGAAAAAGAAGGAAGAAAGAAGTCAGAAGATAGTCAGAGAAAACCACTTAATGCTTTCTGAGCTTATGCGGTTCTGTTAGGTGGGCGTTCATGCGGCCCAGTCCATAAAGTGCTTATACGGTCATGAGACATCTCTTATGCAGCTCGATCATGAAGGACCTCTCATGCAGCTCGGTCATGAAGCATCACTCATGCGGCTCGGTCATGAATCAACTCTCATGTGGCTCGGTCATGAGACATCTCTCATGCGGCTCGGTCATAAGACATCTCTCATGCGGCTCAGTCATGAGACATCTCTCATGTGGCTCAGACATAAAACATACCCCATGCGGCTCAGTCGTGAGGCATTCATGCGGCCCATACGGCACAGCTCATACAGATTCATCACACAGAACTTAAGCAGTTCAGTGAAGACGAAAAGACCATCAACTATGCCGAAACACAACAGAGAAGGGCCCTCGCATAAAACCTGCGATATAGCCATTGTATTTAGGGTTTGGATTATTGTAGTTTCTTTCCATCGCTCTTACCACTAATAGGAGGATGAACGTCGGGGTGGATCGAGCTTACCGTATTCGATGAGGAAGCAAGCCCTTTGCCCTTCGCTGCAGCGCTGGAAGAAGCTTTGGGAGCCATGGTCGATCGAGAGAAGAGAAGAAACGGCGATTAGGGCGATGGAAAGTTTGAAAAAAGAAAGAAAGAACCTCTCTCCTCAAATTTCTCGTATTTATAGGTTGGCAAAGGTACGTAGGGCGATAGACGCCGCTTCGGATTTCGTGCTGGCCGAAAGATAAAGGCGACTCTTGGAATTCTATCCAAAAACGGCTCCAAATCATCAAAGCAAATCAAAAGACAATTAATGCTAAAGTGATCGGATGCCCACATGGCACGAAACCAGTATGCGGTCAGAGAAGCCTATGCGGCATGAAGAGCTTATGCGGTCTCGACGCTTCCTAGGACATACCCATGCTTCTTATTCAATGTATTTCAAATTTACAAATTGAAAACTTTGAAGGGGGTCTTGTAGAAGCATGGAAGTGAAGGGGATTTTCTATGCAGCTCGAAATTAATATGGAGCCTCATGCGGCTCAAAACCTAGAAAGTTTCATGCGGCCCAAGAGCAACGGGGACCCTTATTGTAGAAGCATGGAAAAGAAGAGGATTTTCTATGCGGCTCGAAATCAACACGGAGCCTCATGCGGCTCAAAACCCAGAAAGCTTCATGCGGCCCAAGAGCAATGGGGAGCCTTATGCGGTTCAAAATCAGCCTAAGCAATAAATATCTCCTTATGTAGCTGGCCATAATTACCCTGACACAAAGGTGATAACTCTGACAAAAATGACAGCTCAGATACGAAGATAAGACATGACGTACTCCTGGGAAGACAAAAAAATCATCATGACATCCGACACAGTTCACGAACCAAAGGAGACGCTTCATGCGGCTCAGCTATGAGGCCCTTCATGTGGCTCAGCTATAAGACTCTTCATGCGGATCGCCTATTAGACACTCCTTATGTGGCTCAGTTATGAGACACCTCTCATGCGGCTCGATCATGAAACGTCCTTCATGCGGTTCAGTTACGAGACATTCTTCATGCGGCTCAGTTATGAGACGTCCTTCATGCGGCTCGGTCATAAGACATTCTTCATGCGGCTCGGTTATGAGACGTCCTTCATATGGCTTGGTCAAGATATATTCTTCATGCGACTCAGTTATGAGACAGTCCCTCATACGTCTCAGCCAGGATAAATCTTTCATGCGGCTCGCCACAGAATAGTAGTTGAGACACGTGGCAGAGATTGACCAAGTCTTAACAGTTCAGATTTACTGCAACAAACAGATCATGATCAATCTCAACCAACCCCCAGCTGTCCACTATAAACCAAGTCTCGAGGCACAGTTACAACGAGGTGGCCCAAAATTTGCCACGTGGCTGTACATCCCATTCTTTATGAATTCCTATAAATAACAAGGTGTTGTCCCTTCCAAGGGGCATAGATAGATGCATAAGAGAGCACATAAAACTCAGAAGCAGACTCTTCCCTTCGTGTCTTCAGAGAGCATTTCTTCACCTGAGCCGAGGTTGCGTTCGATCGTCCAAGGAGTAAGGCAGAGTTGATAGCACTTTCCCGAGCCTCTACCGTCACCCCCCAGAATCAAAACTAAACAATTGTACTTAGATTGCTTTTCATAGGTTTCTTTTCTAGGCTCTCTTTTGTACAAGCGAGTTTGTAATTGTGAGTCAAGTTCAGTCCTCCCATAAAATTGTTCTATTCTACGACGATCAATGGCAAACAGTCCCTTCGAGTTCGAAGCCGATACACAATGTTGCAATATATATCCACTCAATGACAATAAATTTGAAAAAATTAACCATGAAGTCCCTTCATGTCTAAACCTAATAAATAATGCATTGCACCCACCAATTAGGCCAAAAGGTGGAGTTATATATATATATATATAAATATATATATATATATATATATATATATATATATATATTTAAGCAATGGGTACTTGTGGCTAACTCGCCTCCACCGAGGCTCGAACTCCCAACCACTTAGGCCGCATGCTTCTCTCTTAACCACTAGGCTGGAGGTCATGCTTCTCTCTTAACCACTAGGCTGGAGGTCATTCGCATATATATATATATATATATATATATATATATATATATATATAAGTTATGATATAAAATAAGATTGTCATGCACAATGAAATGTACAACTTCTTCTAGTATTATCCAATTGAATTTCTTGTAAAATATCACTTCACACAGAGCAATGCTCTTTATCATGATGCATTATAGTGATTAAAAAATGTGTTGAACAATCCCAAACTATTTCTTTTTATCCAATAAGCTGTTTTTTTCTTAAAAGAATAAGGAAATCAACTATAAAGAAGAAGAAAAACTTGACTATGAAATGTACAACTTCTTCTAGTATTATCCAATTGAATTTCTTGTAAAATATTACTTCACACAGAGCAATGCTCTTTATCATGATGCATTATATTGATTAAAATATGTGTTGAACAATCCCAAACTATTTCTTTTTATCCCATAAGCTGTTTTTTCTTAAAAGAATAAGGAAATCAACTATAAAGAAGAAGAAAAACTCGACTACGGCTTAAACATCTTTCCCATAATTTTGATTTCCATGAAATATTTTACCAATCAAAATATCGTAATTATTATTACATGGCTAGGAATATATAACTAAGCCTTCAATTATCAAAAGCATTTAAAAGATTTTTTTTCTTTGTTCATCACTAGCCAATCGCTTCGATATGTTTGTTTTTTAGCGTCACCATGACTGACATCGAATTAGGTGCCTTTTGTAACAAAATTACGTGTTACTTCACATTTTTGGTTAAAAATTACATGTGATATGCAATTTTGACATCGATTAAACTAAAAATAGTCTAAATTTGACAATGCAAATAATTAAATTTTGGCTACACCTTATAAGATGCTACTAGTAAGTATCATAACATTTTTGAAGGCGAGCAAAGTATTTTTAATTTTGCAAGATGATGGTGCTAGCACTAACTTGACACGAATGGATTACTTTGACATTTATTTTACTAACCATCCACCAAATTTTGTGTTATTTTTTTGTTTCAAAGTAACATGTTACTTCTTTTTTGTTACAAAATTAAATCAAGCGTTACTTTAACATGCAATTTTTGACGTAGTGTTAATTTATTTGACATGCACTACTATTACAAAAACGTTTATAAATTATTGTAGTGACCCCCTTCGATTCTCACATAACATTCTCTAGTTAATCTGTTGCTAGTAATATAGCTTTTGACTTTTCAACCAAATTATCCCTCTGTTTGTATGGTAATGGTAATTGTTTTAGATCTCAGCATCGCTAATGGATCCAACCGATCAAGATCATTAATAACATATTAATAAGCCAGATTATGCTCACAAGCATATGGCAGACAATAATAGTTTGGAGAGATCAAGGGTTAATTCCGTTTGGACAAAAATTGATGAATAAAATAGTGATATCCATTGAGGCTGAAAATATCAATGGAAATCGGTATGGAGAAATCTTTAGATGTCCCTTCAGGGCCAAACCCCATACATCCTACTAACTCTGGAACCATCAATGTCGATCAGTACGAAGAGATCAAGGATCAAGTTTCTTCGGGTCCGGATCTGCAACACATCGAGCATTGGGCCATCGATGACAATTCATTCGGATAGATGAAGTATCATGTTCCTTCTAGTACCCGAATGAAAAAGATTCATGTGACGGCCATCGTTGTCAATTGGTTTGAAGAGATCAAACATGAACTTCCTTTCAGTCCAGATTAATAAACATACCAGTAAGATGTTGTAATCCTGTATAAAATGAGATCATATTGGAAAATGAATTATGCATGACTTCTTTTATCTATTATTCTTGATGTTAAGTTTCTAGCAAACTATCACTTTCAATAGTGTAATTTATTTGGGACTTTACTGTCATTAGTAGCTTTTTGCCATCAAAATAATAAAAATAGTCTATAGTATTATGTTAAACGAAATATGTATTGAACATTCATAAAAATCATTGGGTTGACTTTAGACAACAGTCAAGGAATAGTCACGTGTATACTCATAAAATTCTAAATGAAGGTCTCCTCCTACTACGAAGATAGATAAGATTTGATGAACATATTATTTTTTATCATATTCTTAAAAATAATGATTGTACCATTTTATTTTATACTATGGGTATGATTTAACATATGATTTAGAGCAATAGATCGACCTTTTTTTTTTCAATTACCGGTTTGTGTTATTTTTGGTGATAGTGTGATACATAAATAGATCATTCCTAGTATTTGGATAAAATTTCTCAACTTAAAAACACTTTTATTAATTTGCTAATTTCTTATAGTTTGGTTTTAGGTTTGGACTATTCTCCATTTGTCTTAAATGAAAGAGAAAAGCAAATCCAACCTAAAACAAACTAGCAAACCAAATACAAAAAAAAACTACTCTAAAGAGATATACCTTTCAATTTTATTATTATAATTTTATCTTGTACGAAATATTTTATCGATCAAAATACCAATATTATTACTTGGTTGTTGTATATATTACTAAACATATAATATCAAGATATACTAAATATAGTTTTTATTTTAGGCATGAATGGTTAGTTTGACATGTTTATCTTTTTACCATGTCAACTTATTGTTATTTTGTTTTTTTACAAACATAGGTGATAGTTTTTTTATGGTTAATATAACGTGTTACTTTTACATTCACTGGACAAAAGGCCTATAAATAACTATGATGACCCTCCATTTGCATATGTAACCTTCTAATCTACCATTTACATGTACTATTAATATTTTCAATGGCAACAAAAGCATTCTTCTTTTTTTTGGGGATGGCTTTTGCAACGTCTCTTAGCGTTGCTAATGAATCTCAACACATTAAAAATCTATTGATGGAGAAGCACCAAGAGATCGACACTAATCAATTGAAAGAGGTCAAGCGTGAAGCCCCTGGCGGTCCAGACCCGATACATCATCTAGTGGCACCCACCAAGCCAGAAGCACTCGTCGATGCTAATAAATATGGAGAAATCAAGCATGAATCCCCTGGAGGCCAGGACCCGATACACCATCGTGTAACAACCACAATGCTTGAAGTACCCATAAATGCCAATGGATATGGAGACATCAAGCATGAAGTCCCTGGGGGGCCAGACTCGATACACCATCATGCATCACCTACCAAGCCTGAAGCACTCGTCAATGCTAATGGATTTGGAGATATCAAGCGTGAAGCCCCTGGGGGCCCAGACCCGATACACCATACAACATCACCTACCAAACCTGAAGCATTCACCGATGCTAACGGATTTGGAGAGATCAAGCGAGAAGTATACTATCATGCGATACCCATCAAGCGTGAAGTACTCATCAAAGCTTATGGACAATAAATTTAAAGAAATTGACCATGAAGTCCCTTCATGTCTAAACCTAATAAATAATCCAGTGCCACCTACCAATTAGGGCAAAAGGTGAAGTCAATTGTATCGTTGGCACTATATATATATATATATATATATATATATATATATATATATATATATATATATATATAAAAAATTTGTAAGTTATGATATAAAATAAGATTGTCATGGGCAATGAAATGTACCACTTCTTCTAGTATTATCCAGTATGATATAAAAACTCAACTACATCTTAAATATCATTCCTACGATTTCGATTTCCATGAAAAAATTTACCAATCAAAATATCATAATTACTATTGCATGGCTATGAATATATAACAGAACCTTCAATTATCAAAAGTATTTAAAACATTTTTTCCATTATTCATCGCTAACCAATCACTTCAATATGTTTGTTTTTTAGCGTCACCATGACTGACGTCAAATTAGGTGCTATTTTTTTGTGACAAAATTATGTGTTACTTCAAGATTTTGGTTAAAAATTACATTTGATATGCAATTTTGACATCGATAAAACTAAAAAAGGGTAAATTTGACAATGCACGTAATTAAATTTTGGTACACCATTTAAGATACTACTAGTAAGTATCATAGCATTTTGGAAGGCGAGCAAAGTATTTTAATTTCGTCTGATGATGGTGTTAGCACTAACTTGACATGAATGAATTACTTTGACATTTATTTTACTAACCATTCTCCAAATTACGTGTTATTTTTTGGTTTGAAAGTAATATTTTACTTCTTTTTTGTTACAAAATTAAATTTAGTGTTACTTTAACATGCAATTTTTAAGTAATGTTAATTTATTTGACATGCACTACTAATACAAAACACGTATAAATCGTTATAGTGACCCCCTTCGATTCTCACATAACATTTTCTAGTTAATCTATTACAAGTATTATAGCCTTTGAATTGGCAACCAAATTGTCCCTCTGTTTGCACGGTAATGGTGATGGTTTTAGATGTCAGCATTGCTAATGGATCCGACCCATCAAGATCATTAATGACATATTACTAGCCAGATTATGGTTCACAAGCATATGACAAACAATAATAGTTTGGAGAGATCAAGGGTCGATTCTGTCATGCCCCAGAAGCAGAATACTGGAAAGTAGTGATAAAACAAAGCCAGCTATGTATATCAAAGTATGCTAGTACCCCATTATACGATTACGGCTGTCTAGAAGATAAGTGGGAGGACTCTAGCATGCCACTGATGACTCATAAGGTCAGCCAAGTCATATCTCAATCCAAACAATACAAGAAGCAATAAAGAGTAAATTACATATGAGATGGGTAAGACGTCCCAACACAAATGCATATATAATCATGAGAGATGACATAATAAAAGATACACAACTGAATATACCAAAGTTACATAAATGTACAACTAGCCATGGTCCAGAATATACATTCATGTCGTCTATAGACGGAGGGAACAAAATCCAGATACAAGGACTAACACATGCCCTTGGCTAAACACCATCAAATAAAAGTACAAAACTAGAGTAGGAGATAAAGGTACCACACACGCTAATCCGTGTCAGTCTTTTGAGTGCGATCCATTCGAACAAGAAGATGGTAGAACCTCAAGATCAACTATGGAACCTGGCCATACAAAACCAGTAGGGTCAAAACCCCAAATAGCAAGTTTCACAAGAAAAGCTCTAAGTGAACGACAAAGCCCAACAAGAACACAACAACAATACATATACATTAATAAATAAATACAGGTCGAGACTAGTGCGATACTAATGTACGCATTACGAGAATAGAAATGACTGAATGGAAATACTGAACAATATAGCAATAAAGATTAATAAGCCGATGAGCAACAAGGGACTTTGGAACAACTCGAAGTCGAAGCCACAACCCTTAAACTAAACAAGGACCGGGATTGCAAATCTTTTCTCGAGTAGAACTTAGTCTATGGCCAATCACCGACACAAAGAGCATATAAAGTAATGCACTACCCAAAGTGCACTGCTAATAGTTGCCTACGACTTTGTATCATTAACTAACTAAGGTTATCACAAAGCTAGTTACTAAAATGCAAGTTGAGGATCTTCGCGACTACCTGACTGCAGAATCCCGGATGTCCTAGGGTACGAGTAACTTTTACATCTATTGGTTAATAAGACTGTTGGTAGAAGAAACATGTCTTGAATATAACGTGAACAACCATATCATAACTTGTAAAAGAAAACATATAACTGACTGTGCCACTACCCGACACGACATCGGACTCGATCGTAACATATGAAACATATAACTGACTGTGCCACAACTCGGCACGACATATGATTTGATCGTGTATCAATACGCGTAAACTTGATAGGTCCTGGAGCCCTTGCCTAGTAGGGTTAAGCCACGCCTCCCGGGGCCCTTGGAGCTCGGGGTTGGTAGTGCAAATTTCCTCCTACAATGATCTACTTGAATTTACTAGTCATTTACCTTATCATATTCATGTCAAATTCTCAAGTCGTAGACACTCAAGATTTCCTAAGATGACGTGTGCTATGTACGAGTAATTCGTAAGTTATCACTTGCGAACATCCCCGTACTAATTTTATGCGATACATGGGATAATACTCACACTCGATTGTCTAGTGCTAAGATGCAATAGATTTAACATTTAACAACCTATAACCATGGTGTCAAGAAAGAATATGTACACATATCTTTGATCTAGAAATTAATAAGGAAATTAACACACAAGTGCGCTACTACAAGCCACTATCTAGAATCTAGACATAGAACAATACGTGAACATAAACATGTGACATGTTTATAGGGTGTACATCACTTTCTAGCTATATAACAACACTAGAGCATGATAAGACATCATTTAAATTGGAAAAATAGTAAAATCGGACGAAAATGGGAAAAATAGGACAAAAATAGCTCAAATCAGATAAAAATAGCCAAAATCGGTATACCGGCAGTATATTGTAGTATACCAACGGTATTCCGACCAAAAGACAGAGAGTTTACGTGGTATAAATTCTGTATTCCGTCGGTATACACCGGTAAACCGTCGATATACCATTTTATAACAGCGACAAAAACTTGAAAAACTGGCAAAACTTGTTTCGGCCATAAAAACCTGATTTTAAATCAAAATTCAAAATTTCAAAAGTCAAAATCGCATATAATTGAATTTTCTACAACATGAAAGCATTATTTTTTACTGATTTTAATAATAGAAAAATAAATACCTCAAAGTACTCGAAAATACTATCTAGAAACACGGATCTACGCAATACCACCGATCAACACCAAAAATGCTAAAGTTGTCAACAATTTATAGAAGCATATTATAGAACAATAATACTTTACTTTCTATGAAAAATGAAAATAAAGCATGGTCATGTCACTTTTGAGCAAGATGTACTTGCCTAGATGTGAAAAATATCCCTCGTGAGGTATACCGTCAGTACATACCGGTACACCGTAGGTATGCCAGTCAAGAAAAAATTTATAATTTAGAAAAGTTTTAAAGTGTTCCAAAAACTAAGAAAGTACGAAATACACCACAAAATATGTTCCGAATATAAATACCGATTCTGTGTGACGAGTCTCACAACTCTCCCATCCTTAGAAAAATTTCGTCCTCAAAATTTTCTAAAACCAGACGAGTAAAACACGCATGCTAAAATAAGGTCAAAAATCATAACTCATCGAAAAAAAACATCATGTGTATAAGTGATAATTGAGATACAAAATTTAAATAAATGCAAAAAATAATAAATACACATATATATAATATAAGAAAAAAAATAGAACTATGAGGTATATGGAATAATATACCGGTGTGTCAGTTGAGCAGGGATTCGACCTCGCTTGCCTACGCTGATTCACAAATTGGATAGGGGTCAAGCCTTAAAGAAATTCGGTACCAAGAACTCAGTCGAAGACATAACTCTAATCCAGGATGCACCTATATAGTGAGGATACATGATAGATATCGCGTATCACGTGATACGAAGGTAGAAGAGTGGTTCAAGAAACTCGCATTCACTCACTGAATATGTCAAGTCGACCATCGTATTCCGGGTATAAGTAGGATACAAAGCCGTCGAAGAAACCCAAGAATAAGAATGACTGAAGGAACACCTTAGAGGCTTACAAACAATCAGACTTCTCTCAGCCAACATTTTCTCTATGATAACAAACTCTCTCTGATCATGCATCAGGGCTGCGCTCTGACATGATGCTGATTCTACCTAACCTGCTAGACCTGGGTAAACTAGGCCAGATGTTGACATTAAAACTGCTGATACCACGTCGGAAGGGGATGCTGAACATGGGATCAAGCTGACTCTGCTGGTCCTCTCCAGCCTCAGTCACCAAGGGTACTAGGCAACTAACGAAGCCTCTAGATAAAAAGTGGGCAAGACCCTATATGTGATCAGAACTCCACACCCGAGATACTTACCATTACCCCTCATGTACTGAGATGATTCGTGCCCGGAGCTTCTCATAGTAGGTACACCCTAACTGTTATACTGATACCGTCGTCCGAGATGATGGTACTACCTGACTAGGAGCTCGATGATCTGGAGCTGTAACTACAAGAGCTATAGACTGGATAGTAATGCCCCTCATCATCTAAAGCATAGCCTGCTAATCTATCTGTTCTGGTTGAACTGATGGAAGTGAAGAAGATGGCTGAGCTGACTAAGCTGGTTGAACTGACTAGAGTAGAGTGGACTAAGAAGCCTACAGATGTTGAGATGTTACTAGCACATGACTCTACAAATGCAGGATCTGATACTGATTTACTGGCTGAACTAACGAAGAAGACAGAGCAATGAAATCCTCGAATGAATAAAAATGTGGGCTGTCCCTGAATGGTAAGGACATGTGATATCAAAAAGGGACGAGAATAAAGAAAAGACATATCAAGCATGTTAACAGTTAAAGGAAAAGAGATGACACGAAACACAAGAGGAGATCAAACGAAGACAAATATAGGAATGAGATTCCCACAAGATGAATCCCCAACAAGTCTGAAAGACAGACCAGCATGGGCCACCAAAAAACCCTATCACGCCCAGAACCAGAATACTTGAAAGTGGGACAAAACAAAGCCAGCTACGTATATCAGAGTACGTTAGTACCCGATTTTACGATCATGGCTATCTAGAAGACAAGTGGATTGACTCTAGCATGCCACTGATGACTCCTCAGGTCAAACAGGTCCTATCTCAATCCAAACAACACAAGAAGCAATAAAGAGTAAATTACATATGAGATGGGTCAGGCGTCACAACACAAATGCATATATACTCATGAGAGCTGACATAATAAAAGATACATCAAATAAATATAACAAAGGTACCTAAATGTACAACTAGCCACGATCCAGAATATACATCCATGTCGTCTATTAAAGGAGGGAACAAAATCCAGATATAAGGACTAACACATGCCCTTGGCTAAACACCACCAAATAAAAGTACAAAAATGGAGTGGGAGATAAAGGTAACACACTCACTAATCCATATCGGTCCTTTGAGTGTGAAACATCGGAAGAATACAATGGTAGAACCTCGAAATCAACTATGGAACTTGGCCATACAAAACCAGTGGGGTTAAAACCCCAAATAGCATCATCTATAAGAAAAGCTCGAGGTTAACGAGAAAGCCCAACAACAACACAACAATAATACATATACATAAATAAATAAATGCAGGTCGAGACTAGTACGGTACGAATGCACGCATCTCGAGAATAGAAATGGCTGAATGAAAATACAGAACAATATAGCAGTAAAGATGAACAAGCCGATGAGGAACAAAGGACTTAGGAACTACTCGAAGTCAGAGCCACAACCCTTAATCAAAATAAGGACCGGGGTTGCAGATCTTTTCTCGAGCAGAACTTAGCCTCTGGCCACTCACCGACATAAAGAGCATATAAAGAAAGCACAACCAAAAGTGCACGATCAATCATTGCCTATGGCTTTCTATCATTAACTAACTAGGGTTATCATAAACCTAGTTACTAGAATGCATGTTGAGGTTCTTCGCAACTACCTGAATGCTGATACTCGGATGTCCAAGGGTACGAGTAACTTGTACATCTATTGTCTAACAAGATTGTCGGCGGATGAAACGAGTCTTGAACTTATAATATGAACAACCATATCATATACTTGTAAAAGAAAACATATAACTGACTGTGCCGCAACCCGGCACGATCTTTTTTTATAAAAAGCAGACATGATATAACAAATCAAGTCTTTCCCTAAAATTTCAAATAGCTGTCCCGAATTCATGTTGACTCGATCGTAACATATGAAAGATATAACTGACTGTACAGCAACCCGGCACGACATATGACTCGATCGTGTATCAATACGCACAAATTTGGTAGGTCATGGAGCCCTTACCTAACAGGGTTAAGCCACGTCTCATGTGGCCCTTGGAGCTTGGGGTTGGTATTACGAATTTACTTCTACAATGATATACTTGAATTTATTAGTCATTTACCTTATCATATTTATGTCAAATTCTCAAGTCGTGGAGACTCAAGAATTTCCTAAGATGACGTGTTCTATGTACGAGTAATTCGTAAGTTATCACTTGCGAACATCCCCGTACTAACATCACACAATACATGGGACAGTACTCACACTTGATTATCCAGTGCCAAGATGTAATAGATTAAATATTTAACAATCTATATCCACGGTGTCAAGAAAGAACATGTACTCATATATTTGATCTAAAAATTAATAAGGAAATCAATACATGAGTGCGCTACTACGAGCCACTATCTAGAATTTGGACATAGAACAAAACATAAACACGAACATATGACATGTATATAGGGTGTACATCACTTTCTAACTATACAACAACATAGAGCATAATAAGACATCATATCAATCGAAGAAAATAGCAAAGACGGATGAAAACGGGCAAGAACGGACAAAAACAACTCAAATCAGCCAAAAATAGCCAAAATCGGTATACCCACGGTATTCTAGACGAAAGATAGAATTTTTGGGGTATAAATTTGGTATTCTGTCAGTATACACCTGTATACCGTTTTGTAACAGCGACAAAAACATAAAAAATGGCAAATCCTGTTTCGACCACAAAACCTCATTTTAAATGAAAATTCAGATTTTTAAATGTGAAAATCGTATAGAATTGAATTTCCTACAACAAGAAATCATTAGTTTTTACTGATTTAGAAAATTAAAAGATGAATAACTCAAAGTACTCGAAAATACTATCTAGAAACTCAGATCTACGCAATAACACTGATCAAAACAAAAAATACTATACGCTAAAGATGTTAAAAATTTATAGAAGCATATTATAGAACAATAAAACTTTACTTTCTAAGAAAAATGAAAATAAAGCATGGTAATGTCACTTTTGAGCAAGATGTAACTGCCTAGAGTCCCTAGCAACCAATCCTAAGCTTCTACTCCTCTTGGGGGTTAGACACCACACCCAAGGCCTCAAGGTCAACCCCCATGCATAGCCAAGGGGAAAGAAGAGAAGAAGAAATGAAGAGAGAGTGAAAAGAATGAAAAGCGAGAGGAAATAGAAAATCAAAGGATATATATAGAAGGGGTGAATTAATCATGATCGTCCGATCGCGATATGCGACTCGATCAGGATGGATAATAGAATGTATCATCACTATTCACGAAAATATCTAAATACTATTCAACAAAATATTTAAACACTATTCATCAAAATATCTGAAATCAAAAATATCTAAAAGGGGAAAATATCCCCTAGGCGGTATACCATCGGTACACACCGGTACACTATCGGTATGCTAGTTAAGAAGAAAATTTACAATTTAGAAAATGTTTTAAATCGTTCCAAAAATCAAGAAATTATGAAATATACTACAAAATACGTATCCAAATATAAATACCGATTCTATGAGACGAGTGTCACAACCATTTAGACCAAAATTGATGCATAAACATGTGATATCCATTGAGACTGAACATATTGATGGAAATCGGTATGGAGAAATCTTTACACGTCCCTTCATGGCTAGACCCCATACATCCTACTAACTCTGGAACCATCGAAAAGATCAAGGATCTAGTTTTTTCGGGTCCGGAACCGCTATACCCCGAGCATCGGGCCATCGATGTCAATTCATTCGGATAGATGAAGTATCATGTTCCTTCTAGTAATTGAATGACAAAGATATATGTGCCGGCCATCGTTGCTAATTGGTTTGGAGAGATCAAATAAGAACTTCCTTTCAGTCCAGATTAATAAACATACCGAAAAGATGTTGTACTCCTGTATAAAATGAGATTACATTGGAAAATGAATTATGTACAACTTTTTTTATCTATTATTCATGAAGTTAAGCTTCTAGAAATCTATCACTTTCAATAGTACAATTTCTTTATGACTTTATTGCCATTAGTAGCTTTTCGCCATCATAATAATAAAAAATAGAATATAGTGTTATGTTGAACAAAATATGTATTGAATATTCATAAAAATTCATGGGTTGACTTTGGAGAACAATCCAGGAATAGTCATGTGTATACACGTAAAATTCTAAATCAAGGCCTCCTCCCTCTACGAAGATAAATATGGTATTATGAACATATTATTTTTATCACATTCTTAAAAATAATGATTGTACCATTTTACTTTATACTATGGGTTTGATTGAACATATGATTTAGAGCAATAGATCGACCTTTTTTTTATTATCGGTGTGTGTCATTTTTGGTACTGGTGTGATACAAACATAGGTCATGCCTAGCATTTGGCTAAAAAAAATTTAATTTAAAAACACTTATTAATTTGCTAATTTCTTCTAGTTTGGTTTTAGGTTTAGACTATTCTCCTTTTTGTCTTAAATGAAAAAGAAAAGAAAATCCAACGTAAAATAAACTAGCAAACCAAATACAAAGAAACTATTCTTAAAAGATATAGCTTTCAATTTTATTATTGTAATTTTAGCTTGTACGAAATATTTTATCGATCAAAATAATAATATTATTACTTGGTGATTGTATATATAACTGAACATCAAATCTCAAGATATACTAAATATAGTTTTTATTTTAGGCAAGAATGGATCAGTTTGACATGTTTATCTTTTTACCATGTCAACTTATTGTTATTTTGTTTATTACAAAAAAAAGGTGATAGTTTTTATTATGGTTAATATGACGTGTTACTTTTACATTCATTGGCCAAAAGGCCTATAAATAACTATAATGACCATCAATTTGAATATATAACCTTCCAATCTACTATTTACATGTACTATTAATATTTTCAAAGGCAACAAAAGCGTTCTTCTTTTTTATGGTGATGGCTTTTGTAACGAATATAGTCGTTGCCAATGGGTCTCGACAGATTAAAAATCTATCGATGGAGAAGCACCAAGAGATCGGCACTAATCAATTGGAAGAGGTTAAGTGTGAAGCCCCTGGCGGTCCAGACCTGATAAATCATCTTGTGTCACCCACCAAGCCAGAAGCAGTCAACGATGCTAATAGATATAGAGAAATCAAGCGTGAATCCCCTGGGAGCCCGAACCCGATACACCATCGTGCAGCAGCCACCATGCCTGAAATACTCATAAATGCCAATCCATACGGTGACATGAAGCATGAAGTCCCTGGGGGGCCAGACCCGATACATCATCATGCATCACCTACCAAGCCTGAAGCACTCGTCAATGCTAATGGATTTAGATATATCAAGCGTGAAGCCCCTAGGGGCCAGAACCGATACACCACCTAGCAACACCCACCAAACCTGAAGCATTCATCGATGCTAACGGATTTGGAGAGATTAAGTGAGAAGCCTCTTTTGGATCAGACCCAATATACTATATATCACGTAACACCCATCAAGCGTGAAGTACTCATCAATGCTTATGGATTTTTATAATTCAAACATCTAGTCCCTTCGAGTTCGAAGCCGATACATAATGTTGCAAAATATATCCATTCAACGACAATAAATTTAAAGAAATTAACCATGTAGTCCCTTCATGTCTAAACCTATTAAATAATCCAATGCCACACACCAATTAGGAGAAAAGGTGGAGACAATTATGATATAAAATAAGATTGTCCTGGAAAATGAAATGTACCACTTCTTCTAGTATTATCCAGTTGAATTTCTAGTAAAATATTACTTAACACAAAGTAATGCTATTTATCATGATGCATTATGCTGATTAAAACGTGTTGAACATGCCCAAACTATTTCTTTGAACCTACGTACTACAGTTTTTGAAACTTTTTTGTTAGGAGCAAGGTTGAAACTTTTAATCCAATATGTTGTATTTTCTTAAAAGAATATGGAAATCAACTATAAAGAAGAAGAAAAACTCGACTACAGCTTAAACATCATTCCTACGATTTCGATTTCCATGAAATATGTTACCAATCAAAATATTTTAATTATTATTGCATGGCTAGGAATATTTAACTGAACCTTCAATTATCAAATGTATTTAAAAGATTTTTTTTCTTTGTTCATCACTAACCAATCACTTCGACATGTTTGTTTTTTAGCGTCACCACGACTGACGTCAAATTAGGTGCTATTTTTTTTATAAAATTACGTAATACTTCACGTTTTTCGTTAAAAATATGTTTGATATGCAATTTTGACAACGATCAAAATTAAAAATATTCTAAATTTGACAATGCCCATAATTAAATTTTGGCTACAACTTTGAAGATACTACTAGTAATGTATGATATTCTTTCCTTGATTTATGTATGTAGAATATGTTGATAATGTATGATGTTCTTTCCTTAATCGGTTTATATGTTTGATCCTTAAATGACTATATTATCACAATATTATAATTTATACTCGAAAAGAAATAACGATATTGTTGTGTCACAATATTTAGACAAATTTTGCATGTGCTTATATTCTGCGGCGCTATAATTCTTTTGACTTATTAAAAACAATTAGCCACAAGAAAATAGTGAGTGAAAATGCAAATTTCTTTAAATATAAAGTTCTAAAAGTTAAGAATATTTTGGGTATAAGCCGAAAGGGTCCTTCTGTCAACCGGGCATAAATAGTGCTAAGCAACAAGGTACTTAATCGTCCCCCTATGGACCTCTGCTAGTTGAAAATCGGCCCCTACAGCTATCCCAAGTTAATCAACACTTGATAGACAAAATATTTTTTAAGGTTGATTAGAAAAATCACTTAAACTATTATTCTAGTACTTTATATTGCCATTTTTGCACACATGGCTAGTAAAGATAAATCTTTAGGCCCACGGCTGAATGATACTTTGGCTTACATTAAGAGGTGACAAATTCAGCTAATTTTTGATTCATTATCTTAAGGCTTATGTCAACAATATGTGTAATCAAATATTTTGTTAAATGGATTCTGATGACATAAAGTGTAATTTAGGAGTAACCCAAACATTTGTCTTAGTAAAAAAAAAATCCTAAAGAAATGGAGTATAATTTGTTTCACAGAATTTAAAGTGTTTCTGAGTTATTATATGACATTTTCTTTGGATATAAAAAAAAACTAAATATCACTCACATCCAGTGTAAGGTTTCACCTGTGGAACAACTTAGATACTCATAAGTTGATAGGTCCTAGTTACGAACTAGAATAGCGAGGAGTATCAAAGAATTTGAAATAGTATATTTAACATAGTTTGTGCTGAAGTTGAATGGTTCACACATCTTACTATGTATATATCAAATAGATCAAACCTAAGTTTACTCCTGCTTTGACTTCATGGTATATTGAAACTGAATAGATCAAGCATCTTATTATGCATATACATGATTTAGATATTTATGTACCTGTTATTTTTATAAATTATGCTAAAGAACTGCTAAAGCATGATCTTATGAATTCTAGGATGAACAAGTATATGTAGCTGTATTTCAAGACATTAAAAGAGCCTAAAAGGCAAAAATATGGTTCTTGACTATAAAAGTCATAAAAGACCTTTATAGATGTTTTGACGAAGAGTCTGTTTACTTTTAACAAAGTGTTATTCTAGGATATTGAACCTAGAATCATCGAGGGGGATGGGGTTAAGCACATAAGTTCGTCCCCAGTGGCAACCCAACCGAGTCTGACTGGAGATCCCAAGAAGCCAGTTCAATAGATAGGAACAAGCTGGACTGGGTGACTATTGTGGAACACTGAACCTAAGATTAAATTCTCTTAAAATAAATGCCCAAGTGGTTGTACATGTGTACATGGATACCCCATCCCTATGGTGAATGTGTTCTGGTGTGATATGGGTAGGGTAAGTTTAAACTCTTAATAAGTCCAAGCATGATATGCAGGGTTGATTCCTATCACATACCTTGAGGACTTACCTATATGAGAGGTTGTGTAGGCCGCAACTATAGGACATGGTGATCCTAGACAACTGTTATGAATATGAAAAAGTGCGCATGGCCAACCAAATATGCTACCTGATAGATCCAATTACCTCTAGCGTCGTACTATGTGTGTCATTTTTTGAATTTAGTTCAAGAAAACTAATTCAAGGCATAGTCCATCAAGCTCTTCTTCAGACAAATACAATAATCACTAAGTGTGATTCAAGGTTATAGTCTATCTCATCTATGCATCATATATAACTGCCCATAAATTCTCTTATTCTTCTCTTATTTTATTTTCTACTGTTACATTAGAACTTGACCTTTTGGGGGGTAGGGGTTAGGGGATTGTTGGCTGTGAGTGTGTGTTTGAGCTGACATAGCAAAAGTTCATGTTCCCATTAATAGTCCCATGTCGGTTGGAAGTTCCCATGAATTGTGCATATATACACTTGCTCTCCTTTGCTTTATTGAACTCTTGGGTGGCTGCCCTATTGGCCACATGCACGTGCCGACGCCGACGTCCGGCTCGGTTGGGTTCGACGCACGTAACGGGTGTGGATATGTGCCCACATCTGCGAGCGCCGAATGTCGATTCGATTTCCTTTTCGGGTTCGGGCTGAGACCCGTAAAATTTTTTTGCTCCTATTAATTTTTTACCATTTGTGAATCATAAATGTTTGAAAGTTGGACAGTAAAAACCTTTTGATTTTCACATTAATCCAAACATTGTACCAATTGAATTCCCACATTTATCCAAAAGTTACACTTATTGATTACCCATATTAATCCAAACGTTTCAATATGTTTTTTTATGTGCCTTTATTTAGCATCAATTATGTCCTTAAAGTACAGCCATCGGTTACATAGTTCTATGCCTATATAATTTGCCTTTTTTCTTCTCTTTGACACAAAAAATATCTCTACGGAATCTCTCTCTCAAATTCTTCTCTTCACGAAGTTCTTTCTGTTCCTCATATTC
The DNA here is from genome assembly GCA_029216955.1 of Iris pallida. Classification (NCBI taxonomy): domain Eukaryota; kingdom Viridiplantae; phylum Streptophyta; class Magnoliopsida; order Asparagales; family Iridaceae; genus Iris; species Iris pallida. Next base: position 12,640,324 of record JANAVB010020599.1, on the reverse strand, counting down.
TCGCTCTGGGCAAAGCTAAGTCAGGGTCAATCTCCCCGAGTTGTGTGCGACAACGGGACACCGGTACAACAGGGGTTTTACCACTAGGAGCATTCGAAAAAGTCTGCACATAGACCCGAACTAAGTCTTAGTGTAGTGCTTCGTGTGCGACTTTCACAGAGGCCAGTAACCATTAATTTTTGTTTATTTTATTTGCTGTTTTGAACAAGAAAAATTATATTTATCTAACTAAGAGTAAAATCATCATTATATAATTGACTCACTGGAGTTTGTATAGATATTCATATGCAATATTTTTAATTTGATTATTGATATTTAGAAAGTATGTGTACAATATGGACTAGAGCGTATTTGTAGTTTGGAAGTACTTTAGAATTTTCAACATATTTTCCAACATGTTTCCTATTGATAAGAGTGCTTTGTGTATGAAAAATAATTTTCTGCTTTATCTTGGAGTACTTAGAAAAATATCAAAAGTCATATTGGACTAATTCTTATAGAATTCTTGTAATATGATATGTATTGTACTATCTTATCCATAAGATTGTTCAATTTTCTTACTATTTATTTGCCTCATCATGACTCATCGACATTAGATTGGTATTTTTTCATATATAAGTATTTGTTCATACATACAACCAGGATCATACTAGCAATCCAGCAACAAATTGGCTTATAGTTTCTTACTTAAAAATTAGTAATATTTGAATAGTCGGTAAGACATTGTTTCTCAACTGTGGAACTTGAATGATGCTATTGAATTTAAATTGTATTTAATGTTACTTGGTGAACGATTAACCTGATTAATAAGGTGCTCACCGTTTGAATGAATGATGATATTGTGAGGGCTAATAATCTTTTATCGATTAATTAAATGTGTTAACCAATGTTTTTTTTAGCTAATTCTGTTAAAGAAACTAAAACTAAAATTGGCCATATGGATGGAGTGGAAGTGTATTATTATACCCTGGGATCTGTATGCTAGATTTTTTATCTTTTGATTTTTTACTTAATGCATGACAGACATTCTATACTATTGATTCTATATCCTTTCATATTAATTTTTGTTGATTTAGTCTTCCATTGTTTCTTCTGCAAACAAATATAATGATAATCACATAATAGTCTTCAACTCTTTGGGTGTGGTCTTACGACTTTTCCTCCTTTAGTTATTGACTCAATACAAAGACACACAAGGTTAACTTTGTTCCAGTAAAAATATTGGTAATATCCTCAATCTTGTTGAGAAATACTTATGAGATTAACTATAAGCTTTACTTATTTAATTTATCGTCATTTTTGTCATCAATATGCTTAATTTGTCAAAAGGACAAAAAATGCTAGGAAAGAAAGAATGCTATGGAACAACAGACACGAACATGATACATGACACAGTTATATTGCTATTAGAATGTGACGCCCCAGAACCAGAATACTGGAGAGCGGGGGCGTACAAAGCCAGCTACGTATATTGAAATTGAATCCACCTCGGTATACGGTCACGGCTGTCTAGATATGAGGGTTTACTACAAGCCAACGGTCTCTTAAGGTCAAGCCTATTGTCTCAATCTCAAGCAAGTAATATAGTTACAAGATGTTAGACCACCAAATATACAATAAAAGGCGTCCCAAATATTACATATTCAGCTGATCATGAAGCTAGTCATACAAAATGCAAGGACTAGTAAGAGTTAAGTCATACATGATCAACCCTAGAATTTGTTAATCATGTTTACGGCCCGTAGGCAGACAGTAAGTAAATATGCATCGAGATAACAGGTGCTCGACGGCTAAACGCCTCAAAAGAATAATTTTACAACGTAGTGAGCGAATCAAAATGGAAAACCCACTCGTAGCCCGGGTTTCGTCTAGTCGCCACCATTGGGCTGGAAGTTCGGTAGATCCTCGGGTGCTGCTCTGAAATCTGGCCACACAAAACCAGCTGGGTCAAACCCCAGAAAGAGCAAGTCCCACAAGGAGGCCACGAAATAAGAACAAAAGCCAGCATATCAGAACATAAGAAAATGGAAGAAAAGTACAAGTAATAAAGAGTACAACAGGACAATGAACGACTAGGGACTTGGAACCATTTCGGGAGCCAGGTTACAACCCTTAAACCAAACAAGGACCGGGGTTGTAACCCTTCGCCTGAATAGCACTTTGTGTCTACCCATTTATTATTAAAGATAAGTAAAACAATCATGTACAAGAGTACCAGGTACTGGGACTAGACGAGACTTAGACAAGGCTGGACACCATCCATTCACAAGCGGCCAAGCAAATACTATGGCTTACTACTTAACTAACTAGGGTTATCACAAGCCTAATTACTAACAAGATGCAACGAGAAATTCCCAATCCCAAGCCCTGCAGACTATCCAGTTATCCTTCCGCGGATTGAGAGTATGGTTGGGTACATCGCCCAGGAGACGATATACCCTTAGGTGACTTAGAGGGTGCACACATGACAGTATGCTGGAAATGTGCCCTACTCGTCGGCAGATAACGAGATCGCCTGTGACTAGAAATTCTCCATGAACTATAGTTAGATCTAGTCATTAGCCTAATCCATATTCAGTGTGAATCCCTGACCGTGGTAACCAGGGAGTCACGTCCTAGACATGATGCAAGACAAGACAAGTGGATTGCACAAAGCAGCAAGAATAAACACCCACGGAGTCAGAGTTGATTATACGAGTCAAGTTAGCCATCGCAACAGCATCAAATCAAAGTCAAGTTACAAGTTACAAGTTACAAGTCAGGAGTGCGCCGCCACGAGCCACTATCAAGTTATCCAGTACCAAGATTAATTCTGAATCACATGCCACAAGTTAAGAGCGCAACGCCATCGGGTTACTATCAAGAAGATCAGAAAGCACTAGGATCATAAATCACAAAATTCACAAAAACCGTACTAGTCATAAGCAAAATACCGAAAACTGTGCCAGTTCGTGTTGGGTCAAGACAGTCGTGTTGTGTGAAACAAGATCTCAGAACTCCAATCCGCAAAAGAGAAGCCAAGTCCAAGAAATAAAACCAAACCGTCATGGACAAGTGGGTTGCGCAGGGGGTCAGAGTGCGCTGGGGGAATGGACTGCGCAGGGGAATAAACTGCGCAGGGGTTGGGTTGTGCCAGGGTCAGCTTGCACGGGGTCAAGCTACGCTGGGAGCGAGCTACGCAGGGGAGCGAGCTGCCTAGGGGATGAGCCGCGCTAGGATTGAGTTGCGCTGGAGCCGAGCCGAGCTGAGAGCGAGCTGCGCAGCAGTCAAGTGCGCTGGGGTCGGCTTGCGCAGCGGTCAAGTCCGCAAGGGGATGGAAGGCGCTGGAGCTAAAGAGCGCCAGCGCAGGTCAGCTCAGCGCAAAGCGCTGGCCGAGGAGTTACGCAGTTCGGCCATGCGCTAAAGAGCGCTGGCCGAGGATCATCTTTTCCATCTGGCCGATAGGAAAACCCCATGAACACCAAATTTTAAATCTTCATATCTTTACCAAAACAAAACCAAATTTGGATTTTCAAAGTTCTGACTTGTGTAAAATTGAATTCTCTTCCACATGGAAGCCTCAAAACAAGGAAAAATCTAAGTTTAATAGATCAAAACCAAGAAAATCCAAAAATGGTTAAAACTTAGATCTAGAAAAATGGAAGCTCCAAATCACAAAATGCCAAGTTTTAATGTTGTTCAACATGGCCTAATCTAGCTAATAGACAAATAAAATGGGGTGCTTATTTGGTGGCGAGGTGCACTTGCCTATGGTGTTGGGTGTTGTGTGGAGGAAGGAAGAAGAAGATGAAGAAATTAATGGAAGTTATGAGGAGAGAGAAAGTTAGGTAGGGTTTTAATGAAGGATGATGTGTTGTGTTGAGGGTGGAGGTTAGCTAAGGTAGTCCAATGCATACTAAATCAAACCAAACCAATTCCTTCTCCAAAACAAAACCACGCCGGGTCCAAAAACCCAATTTTACGAGAAAACTAAAATTCGCAAGTCGAGCCAAAAATACAATTACAGGCCAAAATCTGAGAAAATAAAATACAAGTCCGAAATACATATAGGCCCAATCAAAATACGTATTCTGAAATACGGGCATTACAACTCTACCCACGTTAAAAGAATTCTGTCCTCGGAATTTAAATCAAGATTCTTAGATATGTAAGGGCCAGCTATGCTATCCACAATTAAGCTACACTAAGCAAACAATCAAACAATCATTCATGCAAGCAAGGGATGGAAGGCATAAGGCATACGGAAGACCTTATACCTTACGAGTCAAACAAGTCGGGATATCGTGATCGGATGTCATCCTCACCCTCCCACGTTGACTCACCTAGAGAGTGATGACCCCAAGCAACACGGACTAAGCTAATAGTCTTGTTCTTGAGTATCTTTTCTCTCCGATCTAATATAGACACGGGCCTCTCCTCATACGAAAGGTTGTTACCAACAACCAATTCTGAATGGTCCAGGATATGGCTTGGGTCCGGGATGTACCGTCGTAATTGGGACACATGGAATACATCATGCACCTCACTTAGCGACGGCGGAAGAGCGAGACGATAGGATACATCTCCTACTCGTTCCAGGATATCGAACGGCCCTATATACCTAGGACTAAGTTTTCCTCGTACGCCAAAGCGAATGACGCCGCAGTTAGGCGAGATCCTAAAGAATACATGGTCACCGATAGCAAACTCTAAGGGACGTCGATAAGCATCGGTCCAATGGCGCTGGCGATCTTGGGCCACTCGAAGACGATCTCTGATCCTTCTGACCACTTCAACTGTCTGGGCAATCATCTCTGGGCCAAGCATCTGCCTCTCTCCAATATTATCCCAGGCTAACGGGGATCTGCACTTCCTGCCATATAAGGCCTCGAAAGGTGCCATCTGGATACTGGCCTGGAAACTATTATTGTAGGAGAATTCCACCTGGTGCAGGTGATCCTCCCATGAACTACCGAAGTCAAGGGTACAAGATCTCAACATATCTTCAAGAGTTTTGATTGTGCATTCTGACTGACCATCTGTCTGCGGGTAATAAGCTGTGCTAAACTGAAGATGAGTTCCCAAACTCTCTTGTAAGCTGCGCCAAAAGTGTGATGTGAATCTTGAATCCCTGTCCGAGGTGACACTGATGGGCACACCATAAAGCCTGACAATCTGCCTGAGGTACATCTCTGCTAGCTGTGTTTTCGACTGACTAACTCTGAACGAAAGAAAGTGAGCCACCTTCGTGAGCCTGTCATCTATAACCCAAATAGAATCTCGACCAGCTGGGGATCTAGGCAATCCAGTCACAAAATCCATGGTCATATGCTCCCACTTCCATTCTGGAATTGTCAAGGGCTGAAGAAGACTAACGGGCCTTTGATGTTCAGCTTTAACCTGCTGGCAAACCAAATACCGAGAGACAAACCGGGCTATCTTCCTCTTCATGCCATTCCACTAAAAATGCTGACGAATATTACAGTACATCTTCGTACCACCAGGATGAATAGAATACTGTGAACTGTGAGCTTCTGCCATGACCTCCTGTTTGATATCTCTACTGGGTACACAAAGACAAGTGCCGTGCTGAAGTATACCATCTTCATGAATGCACAACTCTGGCCTTCTTCCTGTCTCACACTCTACTCTGAGTCGCTGAATCTTAGAATCTGCATACTGTGCCATCCGGATCCTCTTAACTATGCTGGACTGAACCTGTAGACTGGCCATCAATGCCACGTTAGTAGGAAGAACCACTTCAATTCTCATCTTCTGAAGATCTGCCAATAACTCTGGTTGCGCCGTCAGAAAATAAACTCCGGCTCTCCGGCTCAACGCATCTGCTACAACGTTGGCCTTCCCTGGGTGATACTGTAAGTCCACATCGTAGTCCACCAGTAGCTCGAGCCATCTCCTCTGCCGCATGTTAAGGTCCTTCTGGGTAAAAACATACTTCAGGCTTTTGTGATCAGTAAATATCTCCACTCTATCTCCATACAAGTAGTGCCTCCACAACTTAAGTACAAACACTATTGCTGCCAGTTCTAAGTCGTGGGTCGGGTAATTCTTCTTATGATCACGAAGTTGACGTGATGCATAAGATATTACATTCCCATGCTGCATCAAGACACACCCCAATCCTCTGCCTGAAGTGTCGCAATAAACTGTGAATCCTTCGGTCCTATCTGGTAGCGTGAGGATAGGAGCCGTTATCAGACCTCGCTTCAACTTCTCAAATGATTCCTGACACTCTACTGTCCAAGCAAACTGTACATTCTTACGGGTCAACTGGGTCATCGGTACCGAAATCCTTGCAAAATCTGAAACGAGTTGCCGGTAGTAGTCGGCCAATCCAAGGAAGCTGTGAACCTCTTCAACTGAACTAGGTACTGGCCATGTCTCGATAGCCACAATCTTCTGGGGATCTACTTCCACTCCTCCTCGGGTAATGATATGACCCAAGTACGAAATACGGTCGAGCCAGAACTCGTATTTACTGAACTTGGCGTACAACTAGTGCTCTCTAAGCGTCTGAAGGACGATTCTGAGATGCTGCTCGTGCTCTGCTTCGCTCTTGCTGTAGACCAGGATATCAACCAAGAATATGATCACGAACTGATCCAAGTAAGGCATGAAAATGCAATTCATGAGGTCCATGAATACGGCTGGCGCATTGGTTGCTCCAAAGGGCATAACAAGAAACTCCCAATGCCCATACCTAGATCGAAAAGTTGTCTTTGGGATGTCCTGCTCTCTGACTCTGATCTGGTGGTATCCTGACCGCAAGTCTATCTTCGAGAATACTGAAGCCCCTTTGAGTTGATCAAACAAGTCATCTATCCTCGGGAGAGGGTATCTGTTCTTGATTGTTACTGAGTTCAAGGTACGATAATCTACACATAATCTGGACGTACCATCCTTCTTTTTCACAAGAAGCATCGAGACTCCCCAAGGCGATCCACTTGTACGGATGAATTCCTTGGTCCTGAGTTCTTCAATCATCTTGTACAAAATCTCCAACTCTGAAGGCGCCATCCTGTAGACTCGCTCTGATACTGGTGCTGTCCTTGGGATCAAGTCCATAGTGAACTCGATCTCCCTCTCTGGCGACATCCCTGGAAGTTCCTCTGGGAAGACATCTGGAAACTCTTTAACTATCCGGGGTAACTGCACCACTGCTACTGCCATCCGCAATACTGGGGAAGATGGTTCCACTGCGCCTCTAGAAAATGAAAACTCTGGCTCACTTGGAATACTAAAGACAACCCTGCCAACATGGCAGTCTATCCTAGCATACTGGTTCCTCAACCAATCCATGCCTAAGACTATATCATAGTCTGCCATAGGGAACTCTATAAATCTAACGGGGAACTCTCTACCGCTAACTACGATCCGACACGAGGAAAACACTCGATCTACACCCACAAGACCATTACTATTAAGTATATTGAGCCTCACTGATAATGACTCAGGCTCCAATCCTATTTGTGTCGTGAATCGTGCAGACATGAATGAATACGATGCACCAGAATTAAATAATACCGATGCTGGGGAGGAGTTGACGAGAATAGTACCTGCCACTACCTCACTTGGTGCAACTTCTTCTTCCATAGCTATCATCATTGCTTGACCTTGTCCTCTGGCTGCGGGTCCCCTCTGCTGGAAACCTCTCTGCCTACTCTGCACTTGAGCCTGGGTGTACTACTGCTGGTTCTGCTGCTGAAACGCCTGGGTCTGAGGCAACAATGGCCTCGAGTACTGCTGCTGCATAGGTGCTGGTCCCCTAACCGATGGACTGGTTAGGTTAGAATATGATGAACTACCCCTATTCGGGCAGGCTCCTATCTTATGATCTGTCGCTCCACAAGCCAGGCACAATCCCTGTGCCCTGTGACAATATGCCATCACGTGTCCCGATTTCCCACAATGAGAACATTCCATCGCGGAAGTCTGCTTCTGCTTCTGCTGTTGGTACTTCGGAGTTGAATGCTGAACCGACGTTACTGAGGTCGCCCGCCTCGGAGTCCCAATGGTCAAACCTCTAGCCGTCGGAACTGGAGCTGACGATTGGTGCATCTGATTGTGGGACCGCTTCCTACCTCCGGTCCTATCCACGATCCTCTGGGAGGTATACTCGTGCCTTCTAGCTGCCCTCAATACTGTATCGAACGTCTGGTGCTCGAACTGCTCAACTGCTAACAAGATCTCCAAATGCAGCCCTTGCTGGAACCGCTGGGCCCTATCAAACTCGGTTGCCACCAAGGTAGGGGCAAACCTACTGAGTCTAGAAAACTCAGATGCATAACCGTCGACCGTTCTGCCTCCTTGCTTCAAGTTGGTAAACCTCGTCTGCAAGTCGTACCGAGCTACAACGTCGAAATACTTCGTCTGGAATCTCTCTCTAAACACCGCCTAAGTAACCGGCGCTGCTAATCCCACGACCTGTGCCGTCCACCAACTGCGACCTAAGTCTAGCAACTGTAGGCGTACTACTGCCACCTTCTCATTCTCATATGTCCTAGCTGCTTCCAGAACAACCTCGGTATCCTGATGCCAAGCGTCCGCGACAATCGTATCTTTGCTGCCGTCGAAGAATGGAGGATTCAAGCACTTGAAGCTGTTGGCCGTGCTGTTCACTGGATGACCGCCTCTGGTCAAAGCATCAGCCACTGCCTGGTACAAGGCATCTCCTCTACGATCCTGGAAAGCTATCAAGGTCCTGATGAGACCTACCAAGGTGCCATCGTCAGGCTCTGCAGGCTGGACGGGCCGAACTGGGGGCTCTCCTCCAGTAGGTACAACTCTGGAGGCTACTCCGGAATGCTGGGCTTGATCTCCGGGTTGTTACTGATCCACGGGAAGTGCTCCACCTCGCTGCTCGGCGGGGTCAGGTACGGTGCCGCTGAAGAAGACGACACAGGAAACAATAAGGTAGGACCAGGACAGATCAACGATACAAGCATGTGATCAGGTCAAGATTCTCAGGGATTTGAAGATACGAGCAGAGATCAAGGGCGTATACTGATTGAGACATCTATTAGGTAAACCCTCACAATCTTGAATGCCAAGACCTGCATGGGCCACCTCTTAAACCATGTGACGCCCCAGAACCAGAATACTTGAGAACGGGGGCGTACATATCCAGCTAAATATATTAAAATAGAATCCACCTCGGTATACGGTCACGGCTGTCTAGATATGAGGGTTTACTACAAGCCAACGGTCTCTTAAGGTAAAGCCTATTGTCTCAATCTCAAGCAAGTAATATAGTTACAAGATGTTAGACCACCAAATATACAATAAAAGACGTCCCAAATATTACATATTCAGCTGATCATGAAGCTAGTCATACAAAATGCAAGGACTAGCAAGATAAATATGCATCGAGATAACAGGTGCTCGACGGCTAAACGCCTCAAAAGAATAATTTTACAACGTAGTGAGCGAATCAAAATGGAAAACCCACTCGTAGCCCGGGTTTCGTCTAGTCGCCACCATTGGGTTGGAAGTTCGGTAGATCCTCGGGTGCTGCTCCGAAATCTAGCCACACAAAACCAGCTGGGTCAAACCCCAGAAAGAGCAAGTGCCACAAGGAGGCCACGAAATAAGAACAAAAGCCAACATATCAGAACATAAGAAAATGGAAGAAAAGTACAAGTAATAAAGAGTACAACAGGACAATGAACGACTAGGGACGTGGAACCATTCCGGGAGCCAGCTTACAACCCTTAAACCAAACAAGGACCGGGGTTGTAACCCTTCACCTGAATAGCACTTTGTCTCTACCCATTTATTGTTAAAGATAAGTAAAACAATCATGTACAGGAGTACCAGGTACTGGGACTAGATGAGACTTAGACAAGGCTGGACACCATCCATTCACAAGCAGCCAAACAAATACTACGGCTTACTACTTAACTAACTAGGGTTATCACAAGCCTAATTACTAACAAGATGCAACGAGAAATTCCCAGTCCCAAGCCCTGCAGACTATCCAGTTATCCTTCTGCGGGTTGAGAGTATGGTTGGGTACATCGCCCAGGAGACGATATACCCTTAGGTAACTTAGAGGGTGCAACACATGACAGTGTGCTGGAAATGTACCCTACTCGTCAGCAGGCTACAAGTCCATTTAAGCGCCCAGATAACGAGATCGCCTGTGACTGGAAATTCTCCATGAACTATTGTTAGATCTAGTCATTAGGCTAATCCATATTCAGTGTGAATCCCTGGCCGTGGTAACCAGGGAGTCACATCCTAGACATAATACAAGACAAGACAAGTGGATTGCACAAAGCAGCAAGAATGAACACCCACGGAGTCAGAGTTGATTATATGAGTCAAGTTAGCCATCGCAACAGCATCAAATCTTAGTCAAGTTACAAGTTACAAGTCAGGAGTGCGCCACCACGAGCCACTATCAAGTTATCCAGTACCAAGATTAATTATGAATCACATGCCACAAGTTAAGAGCGCAACCCCATCGGGTTACTATCAAGAAGATCAGAAAGCACCAGGATCATAAATCACAAAATTCACGAAAACCATACTAGTCATAAGCAAAACACCAAAAATCGTGCCAGTTCGTGTTGGATCAAGACAGTCGTGTTGTGTGAAACAAGATCTCAGAACTCCAATCCGTAAAAGAGAAGCCAAGTCCAAGAAATAAAACCAAACCGTCATGGACAAGTGGGTTGCGCAGGGGCTCAGAGTGCGCTGGGGGAATGGACTGCGGAGGGAAAAGAACTGCGCAGGGGTTGGGTTGTGCCAGGGTCGGCTTGCGCTGGGTCAAGCTGTGCTGGGAGCGAGCTGCGCAGGGGAGCGAGCTGCGCAGGAGATGAGCCGCGCTAGGATTGAGTTGCGCTGGAGCCAAGCCGAGATGAGAGCGAGCTGCGTAGCAGTCAAGCGTGCTGGGGTCGGCTTGCGCAGCGGTCAAGTACGCTAGGGGATGGAAAGCGCTGGAGCTAAAGAGCGCCAGCGCAGGTTAGCTCAGTGCAATGTGCTGGCCGAGGAGTTGCGCAGTTCGACCATGCGCTAAAGAGCGCTGGCCGAGGATCATCTTCTCCATCTGGCCGAGAGGAAACCCCCATGAACACCAAATTTCAAATCTTCATATCTTTGCCAAAACAAAACCAAATTTGGATTTTCAAAGTTCTAAATTGTGTAAAATTGAATTCTCTTCCACATTGAAGCCTCAAAACAAGGAAAAATCAAAGTTTAATAGATCGAAACCAAGAAAATCTAAAAATTGTTAAAACTTAGATCTAGAAAAATGGAAGCTCCAAATCACAAAATGCCAAGTTCTAATGTTGTTCATCATGGCCTAATCTAGCTAATGGACAAATAAAATGGGGTGCTTATTTGGTGGCAAGGTGCACTTGCCTATGGTGTTAGGTGTTGGGTGGAGGAAGGAAGAAGAAGATGAAAAAAATTAATGGAAGTTATGAGGAGAGAGAAAGTTAGTGGGGTTTTAATGAAGGATGATGTGTTGTGTTGAGGGTGGAGGTTAGCTAAGGTAGTCTAATACATACTAAACCAAACCAAACCAATTTCTTCTCCAAAATAAAACCACGCCGGGTCCAAAAACCCAATTTTACGAGAAAACTAAAATCCGCAAGTCGAGCCAAAAATACAATTACAGGCCAAAATCCGAGAAAATAAAATACAGGTCCGAAATACATATAGGCCCAATCAAAATACTTATTCCAAAATACGGGCATTACATAGAATATATACATTCCCACTGTAAGTTGCTATGTGCAACGTTGGTGTTGAGAATATTATGAAATCTATCTATTATTATAGGTTATGCTTGCAAATTTTGCGATGACAATATTATAATTTTATATTCAAACATTTTTATATTTTAACCATACTCGTCTTATAACTTAGACTGCTAGTCTTACTAGTAGACAACTATTTTAGTTTGATGGAGCAATATGTTAGTTTCGTTACAATGTCAAATATATATATTTTATAAAATATCTTTCATCTCGTGGTGAATAAGCTACCAGCATCCTATATTGTAGTTTCTTGTTATCAAACTTTTAATTTGCAGTTTCTAATTAACAATATACAAGTTTTTAATTTATAAATAATATAGTATGTTAACATTCTTCCTCTAAACTGCAATATAAATTATTATGTTTTAGTATATAAATGATATTCATTTCTACCGGCTTTGTGTGCTCTTGCAAAATCCGAATCAATTGTGAATCGCTGCCATAATTTATAAGTATTTATAGCTCTTAAGCACATCAATGCTTCTTTAATGTTGTGGCATTAGCCAATGGCTACCTTTTGAATGTTTTGGATTATTTAAATGTGATAAATATTTACCAATTGAGTGATTTTAATTCTCCACCTGGTTAGAATTCAATGGTATAAATTTAATAACCATGAATCCTCTTCATATTAGAATACCAAGCATTCAATTGATTATCAAATGGAGAAACGATAGAAGAATAATCGTGCACTAAACTCAATATCTATTTATATGAAATCAGATTGATAAAATAAATCCATTAATATTTTTTATATATCTTAGCACCCTAACCCTTGGTGGATATTTAGTTGGACTTGTACTTTTAAGTAGAAAACTTTATACAAATAGGAAAAGCCTTCTTTTCTTAGTCCACTAGTCTAACACAATACATCATTGACATTTTGTCAAAATATAAATATATATTGTTGATGATTTATTTTAATAAATGTTGCATGATTAAAACTATGGGAAAAATATTATTGTTAGAAAAGTTCTTGCATCGTTACATTTCTTGTTAATATACAAAGTAACTTCTATTTTCTTGAAGACATGATCATTATAAATATTTTAACTTTTATGAAAGGGGCATCTTGTTAATGGTGACGATAATACCAATTTATTTTTGTACTCACTTATTATTAACGTGATGTTTGTATTGTTCTCTCTTCAATTCAGAAGCATTAGAGATTATGACTTAATAGAAAATGCTCAAACCTGCTAAGGATGAAGGTAAGTAATACAGAAGTCCTTCCCTCTATTTTTCTAAACTTGATATTTGAAAATCTTTTTTCCAAATTCTTGGATGATGGATGTTTAGCAAAATTATGGAACTATCTTAATATAATTACTAAGACAAAATCAAGGCAAGAAGTACAAAATTGTTCTGAACACGTGGAAATACAACTTTTTTACATTTATAATTCACATAATTTATTCACTTTGATTAGTATGTATAGTTGGACAAATATACGAAAGTCTATGAGCCATCAATCTTGGTTTCTGTATGTAGAATATGGTGATAATGTATGATATTTTTTCTTGATCGGTTTATATGTTTCAACCTTAAATGACTATATTATCACAATAATAGAATTTATAGTCAGAAAGAAATCACAATATTGATCTGTTACAATATTTCGACAAACTTTTTCTTTGCTTATATTCGGTGGTGCTATAATTCTTTTGACTTATTAAAAACAATTTAATCACATGAAAATAGTTACTGATTATAAATTCCTTTAAATCTAAAATTTTAGAATTTGATATTATTTTGGGTACAAACCGAAAGAGTTCTTCTGTCAGCCGGACATCAATAGTCCTAAACGACACGATACTTAATCATCCCCATGTGGACCTTTGCTAGCTGGGAACCGGCCCCTGCAGCTAACCCAAGTTAATCAACACTTGATAGACTAAATATTTCTTAAGGTTAATTAGCAAAATCACTTAAACTGTTATTCTAGTACTTTAGACTGCCATTTTTTTAAACATGGCTAGTAAAGATAAATCTTTAGAGCCATGGCTGAAAGATATTATGTCTTACTTAAGAGATGACAGAGTCAGCTAATTTTTGACTCATTATCTTAAGGCTTATATCGACAATTAGTAGAATCATACATTTTGTTAAATGGGTTCTGATGACACACAGTATGATTTAGGAGTAATCCACACATTTAACTTAGTCAAACCAAAAAATTCCTAAAGAAATGGACTACAATTGGTTTCACACAATTTAAAGTGTTTCTGAGTCATTATATGACATTTTCTTTGGATATAGAAAAAAAAACTAAAGATCACTAAGATCCGTATAAGTTTTCACCTATGGAACAACTTAGATACTCATAAGTTGATAGGTCCTAGTGACAAACTAGCATATCTAGGAGTGTCACTACCACATTTTTAGCTTGCGATCGTTTTATCATTTTTAACTTTTTATAAAATTGATTTTTTATTAATTGAATATGTTCTAATTATTTAATTAAGCCTTAACCTAGAAGTTAACCTAATATAGATATGACCATGGACTAGATATTACTTGAGAACCTTCTAAGCTAAGTGCCAAGATTAGAAATATCTAGATATTGTGTAAGTAGGATATTTTGGTTAGATATTAGTAAAGGAAACCTAGTTTTGTTTTGAGCCTTTGATTGGACTTGATTTGTAAAGAGAGAAGCTTAGCCACATATCTAACTTTTTGCCTAACCCTAATTCCAAGATAACATCATGTTGGCCCAAAAGTTAATCACCTGCATGAAGCTCCCAGCAAGAGGGGGCAACATTGCCATCAAATTGGACATAGAGAAAGCTTACGACAGACTGGATTGGCAATTCATGATCTGGGTCTTCAGAGCCTTCGGATTTTCTGAAACTTGGACCAACATCATGTGGAGATCGATCAGCAACTCGTGGTTCTCTATGGTTATCAACGGTCAGGCGGACGGTTTCTTCAAATCAAGTCATGGGGTTAGGTAAGGAGATCCTCTATCTTCCACCATCTTCATCATTACGACGGATGCATTGAGTAGAAACCTTAATAAGATGGCGAGTACCCCCAACTTCCAGCACTATCATACTTTCAACGGCTGTCTGATCATCACACACCTGGCTTTCACTGACGATATCCTCATATTCTCATCCGGGGACGTCGGATTAGTGGAAGTCGTCCAGAAGGTGCTTCAGAGATACGCCAGGTGCTCAGGTCAGAAGATCAACCCAGCCAAAAGTGTTATCTACACCCACCACAATTACAAGATAGAGCAAACGGCCAGCCTCTCCATCACTACCTCCTTCACCATCAAACATCCCCCATTCCAATACCTCGGATGCCCCTTCGTGTACGACAAATCCAACGCTGGCAACTTCGAGAACCTGATCAGTCGCATCAGGAAAAAGTCGAGGGATGGCATAACGCTACCTTATCCCTAGGAGGCAAGATTATCCTTATCAATCACGTCCTCACATCCATTACCATCTAAACCCTAGCAGCGTGCTCCCCCCTCCTCCCAAGAAAGTCCTATCCTCAATCGAGAGTATATTCAACAACTTTCTCTAGGGACACAGCGGAGGCCATGACAAGCACCACTGGGCCAGTTGGGATACTATGGCTCGCCCTACAGGGGAGGGGGGCCTGGGCTTCACTAAACTCTCCCACATCGTTAATGCCTTTTTAATGAAACTGTGGTGGATGCTAAGCAAGATTCAGAACTTATGGACCAGGTTCATGAAGGCCAGATACTTCAAGCACATCCACCCGTCGAGGGCCATCTCTAACAGCAGATCCTCTGCGGCTTGGCGTCGCATCCTCATCAGGCGGTCTCTTACGGAACCTGCGATTCACCTTCTGGTGGGCAACGACGATTCGTCGGTATTTCTAGAGTGCTGGGTTGGCAACACCTTGCTTTCCAACCTTTCGACGGCCCCGAGGTACAGCACCATCAAGGACTTGTGGGACCCCTCTAATACCGATTGGAATTGGAACAAAATCTGAGACTGGCTGGGGTAGAGGCGGTCGACCGTATCCGCCGTAACGGATTGACGATCGGGTCGGAAGCAGATAAGATCGTGTGGAAGCACGTTACGGTCAGTGCATTCTCGGTTAGATCGGCCAGAAAAGTGATCCTTGGCAATACAGTGCCGTTTCCAACCGTCGCATCCTTCTGGCAAACATGAATCCCCAAGAAGTGGTCATTCCTAATTTGGAGAGCCCTTCGTAATATCCTACCCACTGAGGACTCCCTCAACACTATCGGATTCAGCCTTGCATCAGCATGCACTTGCTACAATGACCGTCAATCAGAAATAGTCAACAACATCCTCAGTCAAAGGGACCTCCCGATCTAGGTCTGGAGAGCCCTATTCCAGCGTTGCAGTATGACTCACGGGGGCGACAACTTCCACGAACTCATGGCGACCTGGGCCTCCATGTCCCATGGCCACCAGATTGTTGCGACCGCCGCCACGTGTGTGATCTGAAAAAATTAAAACAAGACGAGATATCAAGGCCACCAGTACACCATCGACCAACTAATTTGGGAGACTATTCGTCAGTGGCGCAAACGGAGCTCCCTCTGTTCGTACAACAAATCATCTTTCTGGAGCTTTCTCTTATCCCCGGCTTAGCCGTTTTGATTTCCATTTTTTGCTCTTTTGTCAGTATACATGTATAGGCTTCAGTATTTTGTGCCTTATGGTATACTTGTATATGTTCGGCCTTTTTGGCTTCAATGAATAAAAAGGGTTGTTGTTTTAAAAAAACAATATATATATATATATATATATATATATATATATAAGATAAGAGATGCTTTTTTCTTCCACCCTGCTCTGTTCTCGCAGGGAGCTGCTGGTGTGGCCCTCAAGCCAGGCCTAGCTGGCCCCTCCCCTTGATCCTCGTTCGCTTGCCCCTCCTCCGCCCTCTCCTGCCCTTGTCGAAGCTCTATCCGACCGTCCTCTTTGAGCCCTGTCTGCCTCCTTTGTCTAGCTGCTGGTGCTTCCATGGCCGACCAGTCCCGTTCTCCTGCGGTGGTGCCCCCGTCGCCGTCTTTCCCATGCCACCCCGACCTCCTTGCCCTAATGGGCCTGTCTCCTCCAGCGTTCCTCGCTTCTTCGGCTGGCTCCCCTTTTCCAACGGTCGCCGACCTTCCCCCACGTCCCTTCCCGGAGGAGTCCCCATCCTTCTCCGCCAGCGTCCCCTTCTGCCACCCCTCCGGCGTCTCCTCCGTATGCTCGCAGGCGGTAGAATTCTTAATTTTTGCCCGCCCCTTCTATCGCGCCATCTGTGCCCCTTCTGTCAACTCGACTTAGCTCCTAGTTCGAGGAAACTCCTTTGGGTCCTCGTGCCACCTGTTCTTGTCTCTTCTCCTCTTGGAGTCATGCCTCCCCCCGTAGGCCCCCTCCGCGCTTTTTTCCCTGGCGCCTTCTTCTTTTGGCGCCGATCATCTGGCACTTTTCCCTGAAGTGCGCCTAGCCAGCCCGGCGCGTGCTGCCTCGGCGCTCCCCCTTGACCGCCACCCAGTGCTGTGTATGGTAGCCTGGACCTATCTCCACTGCTCTCCCCTGGGCGCTCTTCCCTCTGGTTGGGCTGGTCGACGAGACCTCCAATGCTAAAACACCATCTTCATTTTTGATCCCCCCAATCTCTTTCTTGATGCGGAGTTCCCCCCTCATGCCTCCCTCCGTGTCATCTTGGATCGATGCCAACAACATCCGGGCGGTGCCTTCGCTCTCTCGTCCCTAGTTTTCTTCAACCCCCCAGCACTCAACCTTTCCAACAGATTCGATACCCTCGACTCTTCTCCCCCAACCGACACACAGGAGATGATTATCTACGCCGCCCACTACTCGGATGCGACACCTGGCGTCAGATTGGCTCCAGGCATAGAAGCCGACAAAGAGGCTCCCACTTCCATATTGGAGAAGGCCCCGGAACCGGAAGCTAACCCCACAGAACAGGTTCCCCTAGGAGAAGTAGCTTCCACAAAATCGGAAGCAAATCCTACTTCCCTAAATGCGGCAGACATCTGTACCGACGCTCTGGCCATCTTGGGGCAAGCTACCGTGGATAGGATGCAACAGGCCATATAAGCAGGATTCACCACCTCAAATAGCTACTTCGGCGTTCTGGCTAAAATATCCAGAGAGGCATACACACACCCGACAGAGGATACTGTTTACTCTACCAATGTATGTTCCTCCTCCTTTGAGGACAGTAAAGACGCATCCGTCAACACAAAATCTAAAAAAAAAAAGAAGGAAGAGAAAGAGGTAACAGCCATGACTACAAGACCCACCGTAAAACTCACAAAATCCTCCCTCACCAGTACTTTTAATGCTTAACATCCTCTCTTGAAATGTTAAGGACCTAGCGAACAAACCCACCTTGAGAAGATTAACCAGTCTCAAAAAAATCCATAGTATCGACATTTTAATCATCATAGAACCGAAAATTCTCCAGAAGAAACTCAAGTCCATTCAAATGCAACTTGTCTTCTCCTCTGCTATCGCCGGCTGTCACGACATTTGGATCCTCTCCATGGCAGACGTGATGCTTGGCATTATCCATGACTCGAAACATACCCTATCGTGTTGGGTGGAACACCCCATGCTCCCCTTCCACTCGCTCTTGTTCGCCGTTCATGGCAGCTGCGACATCCCCGAGTGCAGACTGCTGTGTGACGACCTGAACGACACCCATCTTAATCACATTAATCTCCCCTGGCTTTGTATTGGGGACTTCAACGTTGTCACTTACATCGATGAGAATTTGGGAGGTCGACCACCTCCTCCGTCGGCCATTCAAGACTTTAACAACTTTATTTTTAGCGCCCACCTATGTGCACTTCTGTTTGTCGGTAGTGCATTCACCTGGTGCAACATGCAGGAAGGTATCCGATGGTAATATTCACGTCTTGACCGTGCCCTCGTCAACCATAAGTGGTCTGATTTGGAGATCAGTTACAATCTCTCGTATCTCAACGCGACCGAGTCTGATCACTCTCCTCTTCTCATCGAAATTTGCAACAAATCGAATTAGATCAAGAAAAGTTTTCTTTTCCTCCACTACTGGAGCTACTACCCATAGTTCAGGAATATCGTCGCTTCCACTTGGTATAGTATTGAAGCACTCGACCCCCTTGTCTGTGTCGCGAATAAGCTCAAAGCTACCAAGAAAACTTTCGCTATTTAGAGCAAGGAAGTTTTTGGTAACATTTTCCAGGCTGTCCGTACGGCTGAAGACGATGTCATGCACAAGGAAGCACTTTTCGTTACCAACAGATCCACTGCAGCCCGTGCATCCCTCAACCTCACCAGAGCTCTACTGAAATTCCGTTTGAAAATTGAGGCCGATTTTTGGAAACAAAAAGGTAAGCTGACCTGGGATAGTGATGGAGACAAAAACACTAGTTATTTCCACTATTGTGTCAAGGGGCACAAAAAATAGCTCAACCTCTACCAAATTGCCGACAAATCCGGACAAACTATCACTGACCAACGTAGTATCCAATCTGCGGCTGCCAATTTATATTCCAAGTTGTTCACCAAAGAGGACATCACCATAGATGATGATTTCCTCGCTGAGATCCCCCGCCTGATTGACGACAAAGACAACATCCAGCTCCTGCTCCCCCCACCAAACCTGAAGTTAAAGAGGCCATTTAGGCGCTCAATGAGCACAGTGCTCTCGGTCTCGATGGATTCTCTGGGGTATTCTTCAGATCTTGTTGGGACATCATCAAGTCGGATATTCATGAAGCAGCCACCGCCTTCTTCCAAGGAGCCAGGTACCATAGATCGATTTTCTGTGCTAACCTTATTCTTATCCCTGTCAGGATAACACGGAGACCTTCAAAGAATTCTGCCCTATCAGTCTATGCACCTTCTCAAACAAAATTATCTCGAAGATCATCGCAAACCGCATGATTGGGATCCTTTTCAGGATTATTTCCGAAGAGAAGAGTAGCTTTGTTCGTGACTGGAACATTCTAGAAAACATCCTCATGGCCTAGGACATGATCACGTGCATGAAATTACCATATAGGGCGGGAATATTACAATCAAGCTGGACACAGAAAAGGCCTATGACAGGCTAGATTGGCAATCCATGATTTGTGTTTTCAGGGACTTTGGGTTCTCTGATGCATTGGCCAACATCGTATGGAGATTGATCAGTAATTCATGGTTGTCCACGGTTATCAACAGCTAAACTTAAGGATTTTTCAAATCTAGTTGTGGTGTCAGACAAGGTGACCCCTATCTTCCACCATCTTCATCATCGCCGCGGAAGCTTTGAGTAGAAACCTAAATAAAATGGTGGGAACTCCTCATTTCCAGCATTTCCACACCTCTAGTAGCTGCCCGATCATCACCCACCTGGCATACGCATATGACATCCTCATCTTCTCATCAGGTGATATTGGATCAGTGGAAGTGGTCCACAATATGTTACAGAGATACGCCAAATGCTCTGATCAGCGCATCAACCCCAACAACAACGTCATCTATGTCCACCATAAAACCAATAGAGAACACTCATCTACTCTCTGTACCATAACTTCCTTCGCTATTGTGTATCCACATTTTTCCTAATTAGGATGCCCAATGGTTTATGGCTGATCCAATGCAGGCATCTTTGAAGGCCTGGTGGGCAAGATTAGGAAGAAAATAGCGGGATGGCACAACTCAATCTTATCTACGGGCGGGAAGATGATCCTAATCAACCACGTGCTCTCCTCTATCCCCATATATACCTTAGCCGCCTGTTCACCTCCAAGAAGGTGCTCACATCCATTGATAACCTCCTTGCCATGTTCCTCTGGGGCATAGTGACGGAAAGGACAAGCATCGCTGGGCTTGTTGGGATACTATGGCCAGACCAACCACAGAGGGAGGTTATAGTTTTTGTCGCCTGCCGCATGTCGTCGACGCTTTCTCGATGAAGTTGTGGTGGAAACTTTGAGTGAGCAATAACATCTGGACGAGGTTCATGAAAGCCAGATATTTCAAACACTCCTACCCGTATGTTACCAACTTTAACTACAGATCTTCCGCATCCTGGAATCGTATCCTGCAGGTAGACGGCTCGCTGAGGCTATGATCCGTCTTAAGGTGGGATCAGGCGATGCCCGACTTTTTTTTAATGGTGGGTCAGAGACGACCTCCTCCCCCAGCACACGATGGCTCTCACCCTCAGTAAGATCAAGGATCTGTGGGATTGCACGAGCGACTGGAACTGGGACAGGGCTCAGGTTTGGATCAGGGAAGCGGCGACTGATGTTATCCTTGATGCCAGGATGAAGATCAGTGATGCTACTGACTCCCTATAATGGTCCATTTCGGCTAACGGATCATTCAACCTGACATCGGCTAGAAGGGTCATTCGCGGCAACGAAGCTCCTTTCCCCATCATCGGGCCCTTCTGGCTGTCTTGTATTCCCCAAAAATTATTTTTTTGATTCGGAGAGCGTATCGTTGAAGCTCTCTACCGACGACTCTCTTAATTCCTTTGGCTTCAGTTTAGCCTCTGCTTGTCATTATTGTATGAGAAAACAGTCTGAAACTGTAGACCACATTCTTTCCTTTAGAGAATCGGCGGCGCAGGTCTGGTCTGCGCCCTCTAATCACTACAGGTAGATCCTGGCTGGTGGCAGATTCAACAACTTTCTTGCTAATTGGGGTAGTGCCTCGCACGGCCACCAGATCGTTGCAGCCGCCATCACGTATGTACTACGAAAGAACCGCAACAAATACAGATACGAGGGCCACCAATATTCGACCAACCAACTGATCTGGAAAACTTTTCGATAGATACATACAGACAGCAAGCATTACAAACACGGCCAGGAGAACTTCTGGCAATCCTTGTTCACTTGATCGGTCATCGGCTATTTTGTTCGGGTGGTGGCATTTTTTTCTTCTTTCTTTTTGGGTCTTTCTTTTGTGCTTACTTGTAAAGGCTTCGGCAGTTTACACCTTGATATGAATAATATGGGGGTAGTTTTTTGGTAAAAAAATTAAAAAATTAAAAAAATAAATTATATATATATATATAATTTGTAACTTATGATATAAAATAAGATTGTCATGGAGCAAAGTGTTTTTAATTTCGCATGATGATGGTGTTAGCACTAACATGACACGAATGAATTACTTTGACATTTATTTTACTAACCATTCTCCAAATTACGTATTATTTTTGGGTTTCAAAGTAACATGTTACTTATTTTTTATTACAAAATCAAATTAAGTGTTACTTTTACATGCAATTTCTGACATAATGTTAATTTATTAGACATGCACAACTAATAAAAAAACATTTATAAAAAGTTGTAGTGACACTCTTCGATTTTCACATAACATTCTCTAGTTAATCTACTGCTAGTAGTATAGCCTTTGAATTGGCAACCAAATTGTCCCTCTGTTTGTATGGTAATAGTCATGGTTTTAGATCTCAGCATTGCTAATGGATCCGACCCATCAAGATCATTAATGACATATTACTAAGCCAGATTATGGCTCTCAAGCATGTCAGACATTATTAGTTTGGAGAGATCAATGGTCGATTCCGTTTGTATAAATTGATGCATAAACATGTGATATCCATTTAGACTGAACATATCGATGGAAATTAGTATGGAGAAATCTTTATACATGCCTTAAGTGCCAGACCCCATACATCCTACTAACTTTAGAACCATCAATATCGATCAGTACGAAGAGATCAAGGATCATATTCTTAAAAATACCGATTGTACCATTTTATTTCATACTATGGGTTTGATTGAACATATGATTTAGTACAATAGATCGACCATTTTTTTATTTACTTGTGTGTGTCATTTTTGGTACTTGTGTGATACATACATAAGTTATGCCCTGTATTTGGCTAAAATTTCTCAATTTAAAAACACATTTATTAATTTGTTAATTTCTTGTAGTTTGGTTTTAGGATTGGATTATTCTCCATTTTGTCTTAAATGAAAGAGAAAATTAAATCCAACCTAAAACAAACTAGCAAACTAAATACAAAGAAATTATTCTTAAAAGATATAGCTTTCAATTTTATTATTATTATTTCAGCTTGTACGAAATATTTTATCGATCAAAATACCAATATTATTACTTGGTTGTTGTATATATAACTGAACATCAAATACCAAGATATACTAAATATAGTTTTTATTTTCACCATGAATTGTTCAGTTTGACATGTTTATCTTTTTACCATGTCATCTTCTTGTCAATTTTTTTTTTACAAAAATAGGTTGTATTTTTTTTTTATGGTTAATATGACGTGTTACTTTTACATTCATTGGCCATAAGGCCTATAAATAACCATAATGATCCTCTATTTGCATGTAGAACCTTCTAATCTACCACTTACATGTACTGTTAATATTTTTAATGGCGACAAAAGCGTTCTTCTTTTTTATTGTGATGGCTTTTGCAACGTCTCTAGGCGTTGCAAATGGGTCTCAACACATTAAAAATCTTTTGATGGAGAAGCACCACAAGATCGACACTAATCAATTGGAAGAGGTCAAGCGTGAAGCTCCTGGCGGTCCAAACCCGATATATAATCTTGTGGCACCCACCACTCCTAAAACACTTGTCGATGCTAATAGATGTGGAAAAATCAAGCATAAATCCCCTGGAGGCCCCGACCTGATACACCATCGTGCAACAACCACCATGCCTGAAGTACTTATAAATGCTAATAGATATGGAGACATCAAGCATGAAGTCCCTGGGGGGCGAGACCCGATCCACAATCATGCATCACCTACCATACTTGAAGCACTCGTCAATGCTAATGGATTTGGAGATATCAAGCATGAAGCCCCTGGGAGCCCAGACCCGATACACCATCCAACAACACCAACCAAACCTGAAGCATTCACCAATGTTAAAAGATTTGGAGGGATCGAGCGAGAAGCCTCTTTAGGACCAGACCCAATATACTATCACATGACACCAATCAAGCGTGAAGTACTCATCAAAGCTTATGGATTTTAAAAATTCAAACAAAGATTTAGAGGGACCAAGCAAGAAGCCTCTTTAGTCCCTTCGAGTTCGAAGTCGATAGACAATGTCGCAATATATATCCACTCAACGACAATGAATTTGAAGAAATTAACCATGAAGTCCCTTCATGTCTAAACCTAATAAATAATCCAGTGCCACCCACCAGTTAGGCCAAAAGGTGGAGGCAATTGTATTGTTGGAAGAATATATATATATATATATATATATATATATATATATATATATATATGGAGAAAAATAATTATATATATGGAGAAATTATTTTTATATATATATGGAGAAAAACAATATGGAGAAAAATAATTATATATATATATATATTATTTCTAAGTTGTGATATAAAATAAGATTGTCATGGACAATTAAATGTACCACTTCTTTTACTATTATCCAGTTGAATTTCTAGTAAAATATCACTTCACATGGAGCAATGTTCTTTATCATGATACATTATGCTGATTAAAACATGTGTACCACTTCTTTTACTATTATCCAGTTGAATTTCATTTACTATTTCTTTCAGCCTACTGTAGTTTTTTTGAAACTTTTTGGTTGGGGGAAAGGTTGAAAACTTTTAATCCAATATGTTGTTTTTTTCTTAAAAGAATAAGGAAACCAACTATAAAGAAGAAGAAAAACTCGACTACAGCTTAAATATTATTCCTACGTTTTCGATTGCCATGAAATATTTTACCAATCAAAATATCACAGTTATTATTGCATGGATAGGAAAATATAACTTAACCTTCAATTATCAAAAGTATTTAAAAGATTTTTTCTTTGTTCATCACTAACTAATCACTTTGATATGTTTGTTTTTTATTGTCACCATGATTAACGTCAAATTAGGTGCTATTTTTTTGTAACAAATTTACGTCTTACTTCACATTTTTTGCTAACAATTACGTGTGATATTCAATTCTTACATCGATAAACTAAAAATTAGTAGTCTAAATTTGACAATGCACATAATTAAATTTTGGCTACACCTTCTAAGATACTACTAGTAAGTATCATAGCATTTTTGATGGTGAGCAAATTGTTTTTAATTTCGCCTGATGATGGTGTTAGCACTAACTTGACACTAATGAATTACTTTGACATTTATTTTACAAACCATTCTCTAAATTACGTGTTATTTTTTGGTTTCAAAGTAACATGTTACTTCTTTTTTGTTAAAAAATTAAATTAAGTGTATCTTAACATGCAATTTTTGACGTAATGTTAATTTATTTGACACGCACAACTATTACAAAAACATTTATAAAATATTGTAGTTAGCCCCTTTGATTTTCACATAACATTCCCTAGTTAATCTATTGCTAGTAGTATAGCCTTTGAATTGGCAACCAAATTGTCCCTTTGTCTGCATGGTAATGGTGACGGTTTTAGATCTCAGCATTATTAATGGATCCGACCCATCAAGATCATTAATGGCATTACTAAGCCAAATTATGTCTCACAAGCATATGACAGACAATAATTGTTTGGAGAGATCAATGGTCAATCTTGTATGGTTAATTTATAAACATGTGATTGTTGAGTCCAGTCTGGATTTGGTAACAACATACTTGTGTATCCAAATCTTATTAAATATTTAATTTGATTAGATTTGGATGTCCACAATTGGTGTTGTGCTATTTTAGATATAATAGGATTCTTATTTTAGGAAATCCTGTTATGATCTAAAATAGGATAATTGATGGGCTATTTTAGGTGTAATATGATTCTTATTTGAGGGCTTCCTAATTAAGAAATCATATTATGACCTAAAATATGATTTTTTTTTCATCCTATATATGGGGTGAGGTGGAGGCCCAAAGAACAAGCACAAAGCATAAAAGTGGAGATTCTGGGTGCTTGTCTACAAGGAAATCTAAGAGAAAGTCTGTACTTTGCTCTTAGGACTTCGCCATCCAAGACAGAATGATGAAGAAGATATAATCGAGGAGTCGTCAACTTAGACTAGAGAGATTGCTACGGGTTGGTGAGTGACCCCAACAATAATCATATATTTTTCTTCTTGAGAGTGGTAAGGGGGTTGAACCTATTATGGCAAAGAGTTCAACGTGAGATCTGTCAATCTTGTGACTTCATCTGAGTTATTAAAGGTTAAGATTTATGCAGGTGTACGTCACTGACATATACTTGTCTTCATTTTGTGATTGGTATCCGTTAGACGGGGGTTGGTTTTGGTCAGGTGGGTTGGCAAACGCTTCCGCACGCACCCAACAATTGGTATCAGAGCTTTGGAGGTTCTGGAAACCATGTCTACGGAGCAGATGAACACTCGTATGATCGCCCTCACAGGAGGAAACTGGGCAATTTGGAAGCCAAGGATGGAGGATCTACTATGGTGCAAGGACTTGCATGGTCCGTTGGAGGGCGACAGCGCAACGCTAACAAAAAAAGCTGCTAAAGACTAAAAACGACTGGATCGGAAGGCCGTTGGATTCATCCGCCAATGGTTGGAAGATTCGGTGTTTTACCACGTGTCCATGGAGAGTTTGGCAAAAGCATTATGGGAGAAGCTGTATTCGCTGTACGAAAGGAAGACGGCTGGCAACAAGGAGTTTCTTATTCGTCAACTCGTCAACTAGAAGTACATAGACGGTACCCAGTGGCACAACATCTGAACGAGGTTCAGGGTATCATCAATTAGCTATCTGCGATGAAGATGGTGATTGATAATTTGTTTCAGGCCCTACTGCTATTGAGTTCTTTGTCGAAAAGCTGGAAGACATTGATGGTGTCGATGAGCAACTTCACGCCCGATAGAGTTGTCACGATGGAGGTAGTCAAAAGTAGCTTGTTGAATGAGGAGGTCCGACACAAGCAAGCAGAATCGTCGTAAGAGTCCGCTCTGATGACTTTCTATGGGAAAGGAAGACCAAAGTCACAAGCGAAGACAAGGTGGAGTTCTCGGGATCTTACGATTGTGGACTGTAAGGAGGGCTACTATTACTGTGGCGAAAGGGGTCATATCAAGAGGAACTGCATAAAGATCAAAGATGAGAAGGCCAAAGGCGAGGATGATCAGGAGGATCTCACAGCAATGGGAGATATCATCATCGCAACGACCGACGTAGAGGAACCTTGTGGCATGTGTCACGATGACGAGTCGGTTATGGACACGGGGGCATCATATCACGCCACTCCACATAGGAGGACCTTCATGTTATATCGTGGCAGCATGTTTGGATGTGTGAAGATGGGCGACTAGGGGATCAGTGATGTGTAATTGATAATGGAGTTTGGTGAGAAACCCGTCCTCAGGGGTACGTAACATGTACCGAGTTTATGCTGTGACTTGGTTTCGGTAGGGAGGTGGCAGATGATTGTTGTTGCAGTCTGTTTGGGAGCAAAGATTGGATGATTGTGAAGTATTCCCAACAGCTGGTACGGGGAGATTTATGTTGTGGCATGTACAGGCTTAAACTGCTGAGCTGTACAGGCAGTCTACAGACATCGAATGGAGGCTCGAGGGGTGTTCGATAGGAGGTAGAACATCGAGAAATTGCTGAGAAGGGGCTTCTAGATGCTTTGAGGGTTACGGAGGATTCGATTCGTCGAGACAAAGCGACGGATGGTGATGAGTCAAAGATTGAGGGTCAGTCTGTTGATCCCATGACAGCTGGTCGGTCTCTAGGTGGAGGTTGCTCTACGGATCCAGATTTGGCGACAGGTGGTTTGCCAAATCTTCACTGAGCGACATTGGTTTCAGCAGTTTGAAGCCAGGAAGCAGACCAAGTTTTACAACAAACTCAATCTAAGGCGGGAGCATCATCATTCACTCAGTTCAAGGGGAGCTGTGGGTCATCGATGGCATGCACAATGCGTGATGTTCTACTCAAGGACGCATGTGTATGGGGGAGCTTCATGTTCGGACACGAAGGTGGGTAGGTTCAGGAGTTCGAATCTTGTGAGAACTGCACCGTCCGCTTGGTTGGGCCAGCCATAGGTGAAGAAGCTCGTCGGAATGTTAATAATTTCTAGTGGAAGACGGAAGTCGAGGACAAGCAGCCAAGACTTACGGTGATGCTGATCATCAAAGACTTCGGTCTTGGTCTTGTTATAGATATCGGCAGGATCCTAGTGGTGTAGGAGGTACTACGCATAGCAGCTAACGTCGATGTGACGGTCGAGAAGCTGGAGAATAAGGAAGATGCAAAGAAAGTCGGGTGATCGGAGATCAGGGAAATGGAAGAGCAGGAATTCTATCATGGGACAACAGCCATGAAGTCCAGTTGAGGACCCATGGGTTCAATACCCTCTCATCGGACTGGAGGAGGAGATTGTTAGGGTCCAGTCTGGATTTGGTTACAACATAATTATGGAATCCAAATCTTAGTAAATATTTGATTTGATTTTATTTGGATGTCCATAATTGGTGTTGTGCTAATTTAGATATAATATGATTCTTATTTTAGAAAATACTATTATGATCTAAAATAGGATAATTAATGGGCTATTTTAGGTGTAATAGGATTCTTATTTGAGGGCTTCCTAATTAAGAAATCATATTATAACCTAAAATAGGATTTTCTTATCATATATATATGGGGTGAGGGTGAAGGCACAAAGAACAAGAACAAAGCACAAAAGTGGAGATTCGGGGTACTTGTCCACAAGGAAATGTAAGAGAAAGTCTGTACTTTGTTCTTAGAACTTTGTCATCCAAGACAAAAGAAAGAAGAAGATCTAATCGAGGAGTCGTTAACTTCGATTAGGGAGATTACTACGGGTAGTGAGTGATCTCAATTGTAATCTTCTATTTTTCTTCTTGAGAGTGGTGAGGGGGTTGAATCTATTAGGGCAAAGAGTTCAACGTGAGTTCTGTCAATCTTGTTATTTTATCTGAGTTATTAAAGGTTGGGATTTATCCAGATGACTTACGTCACCGCCATATATATACTTGTCTTCATCTTGTGCTTGGTGTCCGTTAGACGGTGTTGGTTTTGGTCAGGTGCGTTGGCAAACGCTTCCGCACACACCCAACAGTGATATCCATTGAGATTGAACATAGTGATGGAAATCGGTATAGATAAATCTTTATACGTCCCTTCAGGACTAGACCCCATACATCCTACTAACTTTGGAACCATCAATGTCGATCAGTACGAAGAGATCAAGGATCAAATTTCTTTGGGTCCGGATTCGCTACACACCGAGCATCTTGCCATCGATGTCAATTCATTCGGATAGATGAAGTATCATGTTCCTTCTAGTACCCGAATGACAAAGGTTCATGTGCCGGCCATCATTGTCAATTGGTTTGGAGAGATCAAACATAAACTTCCTTTCGGTCCAGATTAATAAACATACCTGAGAGATGTTGTAGTCCTGTATAAAATGAGATTACATTAGAAAATGAATTAAGCAAGATTTATTTTATCTATTATTTTTGGTGTTAAGTTTCTAGCAAAGTTTCACTTTCAATAGTGCAATTTATTTTTGACTTTGTTGCCATTAGTAGATTTCTGCTATCATAATAATAAAAAATAGTTTATAGTGTTATTTTAAACGAAATATGTATTGAACATGCATAAAAATTTATGGGTTGACTTTAGAGAACAGTCAAGGAATAGTCACGTGTATGCTCATAACATTCTAAATCAAGGTCTACTTCCACAATGAAGATAAATAAGGTTTGATAATTTTTTTTTTTTATCATATTCTTAAAAATAACGATTGTACCATTTTATTTTATACTATGGGTATGATTGAACATATGATTTAAAGAAATAGATCGACCTTTTTTCAATTACTGGTGTGTGTTATTTTTGGTGCTGGTGTGATACATATGTAGGTCATGCCTAGTATTTGGCTAAAATTTCTCAATTTTTTTATTAATTTGCTAATTTATTGTAGTTTGATTTTAGGTTTGTACTATTATCCATTTGTCTTAACTGAATGAGAAAAGCAAATCTAACCTAAAACAAACTAGCAAACCAAATACAAAGAAACTATTCTTAAAAGATATAACTTTCAATTTTATTGTTATAATTTCAGCTTGTACAAAATATTTTATCGATCAAAATACCAATATTATTATGGTTGTTATATAAATAACTAAACATCAAATATCAAGATATACTAAATATAGTTTTTATTTTCGGCATGAATGGTTCAGTTTGACATATTATTTTTTTACCTTGTCAACTTATTGTTATTTTGTTTTTTACCAAAAATAGGTGGTAGTTTTTTTATGGTTAATATGACGTGTTACTTTTACATTCATTAGCCAAAAGGCCTATAAATAACTATAATGACCCTCTATTTGCATATATAACCTCTAATCTACCATTTATATTTGCTGTTAATATTTTCAATGGTAACAAAAGTGTTCCTCTTTTTTATGGTGATGGCTTTTGCAACGTCTCTAGGCGTTGCTAATTGGTCTCGACACATTAAAAATCTATTGTTGGAGAAGCACCAAGAGATCGACACTAATCAATTGGAAGATGTCAAGCGTGAAGCCCCTGGCGATCCAGACCCGATACATCATCTTGTGGCACCAACCAAGACTGAAATACTTGTCAATGCTAATAGATATGGAGAAATCAAGCATGAATCCCCTGGAGGCTCGGACCCGATACACCATCGTGCAACAGCCACCAGGCCTAAAGTACTCATAAATGCTAATGGATATGGAGATATCAAGCATGAAGTCCCTGGGGGGCCAGACACGATACACTATCATGCATCACCTACCAAGGCCGAAGCACTCGTCAATGCTAATGGATTTGGAGATATCAAGCGGGAAGCCCCTAGTGGCCCAGACCCGATACACCATCCAACATCGTCCACCAAATCTGAAGCGTTCACCGATGCTAACGGATTTGGAGAGATCAAATGGGAAGCCTCTTTAGGATTAGACCCAACATAGTATCATGCGACACCCATCAAGCGTGAAGTACTCATTAAAGCTTATAGATTTTAAAAATTTAAACATTTAGTCCCTTCAAGTTCGAAGCCGATATACAATGTTGCAATATATATCCACTTAACGATAATAAATTTGAAGAAATTAAACATGAAGTCCCTTCATGTCTAAATCTAATAAATAATCCAGTGCCACCCACCAATTAGGCCAAAAGGTGGAGTCAATTGTATCGTTGAAACAATGTATACATATATTATTTGTAAGTTATGATATAAAATAAGATTGTCATGGACAATGAAATGTACCACTTCTTCTAGTATCATCCATTTGAATTTCTAGTAAAATATCACTTCACACAGAGCAATGCCCTTTATCATGATGCATTAAGCTGATTAAAACATGTGTTGAATATTTCCAAACTTTTTCTTTGAGCCAACTACTGTTTTTTTGAAACTTTTTGGTTGGGAACAAGGTTGAAAACTTTTAATCCAATATGTTGTTTTTTTCTTAAAAGAATAAGGAAATATACTATAAAGAAGAAGAAAACACGACAGCATAAATGTCATTCCTATGATTTCGATTTCCATGAAATATTTTACCAATCAAAATATCATAATTATTGTTGCATGGCTTGGAAAGTATAACTGAACCTTCAATTATCAAAACTGTTTAAAATATATTTTTTCTTTGTTCAACACTAACCAATCACTTTGATATGTTTGTTTTTTAGTGTCACCATGACTGACGTCAAATTAGGTGCTATTTTTTGTAACAAAATTGCGTGTTACTTCACGTTTTGGGTTAAAAATTACGTGTGATATGCAATTTTGACATCGATCAAACTAAAAATAGTCCAAATTTGACAATGCACATAATTAAATTTTTGCTACTAGTATAATAGCATTTTCGAAGGCGAGCAAAGTGTTTTTAATTTCGCCTGATGATGGTGTTAGCACTAACTTGACACAAATGGATTACATTGACATTTATTTTACTAACCATTCTCCAAATTACGGGTTATTTTTTGGTTTCAAAGTAACATGTTACTTCTTTTTTGTTACAAAATGAATTAAGTGTTACTTTAACATGCAAGTTTTGACGTAATGTTAATGTATTTGACATGCACAACAAATACAAAAACATTTATAGAACATTGTAGTGACCCCCTTCGATTTTTAAATAACATTCTCTAGTTAATCTATTGCTAGTAGTATAGCCTTTGAATTGGCAACCAATTTGTCCCTTTGTTTGCATGGTAATGGTGATGGTTTTAGATCCCAACATTGCTAATGGATCCGACCCATCAAGATCATTAATGACATATTACTAAGCCAGATTATGGCTCACAATGTCAGACAATATTAGTTTGGAAAGCTCAAGGGTCGATTGCGTTTGGACAAAATACTGATGCATAAACATGTGATATCCATTGAGACTGAACTTATCGATGGAAATCGGTATGGAGAAATCTTTACACGTCCCTTCAGGGCCAGACCCCAAACATCCTACTAACTCTGGGACCATCAATGTCGATCAGTACGAGAAGATCAAGGATCAAGTTTCTTCGGGTCCGGATCCGCTACACCCCGAGCATCGGGCCATCGATATCAATTCATTCGGATAGATGAAGTATCATGTTCCTTCTAGTACCCGAATGACAAAGTTTCATGTGCCGGCCATCGATGTCAATTGGTTTGGAGAGATCAAACATGAACTTCCTTTCGGTCCAGATTAATAAACATATCAGAGAGATGTTGTAGTCCTGTATAAAATGAGATTACATTAGAAAATGAATTAAGCATGACTTCTTTTATCTATTATTCTTCAAGTTAAGTTTTTAGCAAAATATCACTTTCAATAGTGCAATTTATTTGTGACATTATTGCCATTAGTAGCTTTTTGCCATCAAAGTAATAAAAAATAGTTTACAGTGTTATTTTAAGGAAAATATGTATTGAACATGCATAAAAATTCATGGGTTAACTTTAGAGAACAGTCAAGGAATAGTCACGTGTATACTTATGAAATTCTAAATCAAGGTCTCCTCCCACTATGAAGATAAAAACGGTTTGATGAACATATTTTTTTATCATATTCTTAGAAATAACGATTGTACCACTTTATTTTATACTATGGGTTTGATTGCAAATATGATTTAGAGCAATAGATGGACCTTTTTTCATTACAGGTGTGCATAGTTAGGCATGATGCATATATGTTAGAACCTTCTACCTATAAGATGGAGTTTTAGGCTTGACCATAGCAAAGATAGTTTTCTAAAGTCATAGCCATAGAATATGTCTTTACAACTTTAAAGCCAGCCATAATCATAGCAAAACCTATGCGCTAGAGCAAAGCCCATGCTAGAACAAGCCCACAGATCGGACCCAACCTTTCTATAACGGGTCCACAGACCGACCTATTTACTCTGGGCCAAGTGATATCCAACCCACCATTAGAATTGGGTTCAACAGACCCATTCAATTAGAGCCCAGTCACAAATTGTACTTAAAGTCCAGGTATGGGAATTTATAACCATTCTACGTCTTCTTCTCTTCGCTTCTCTTCCTTTCACAAACTCGACGCAGTAGTCGACACTATCGGCAGAGCAACGAATGACTGGTTGTCATCGTTTGAACTTCTGGAAGGCTGTCGAAAGATCTATTCCACCGACCTTGCCACTCCATCCTTACCGTTCGCCCACAACCGACTTATCTCCGACCATCGCAGCTCTCGGTTGCCAACGGCTGCCACTGCCTCTCTCACCTATAAATAGGAGCAGACTTCCTCTCTATTCTTCATCCTCCACTAATACGATAAAGTCATGGCCGATTACCATCTCCCCATTCCTTCTTCCTCCGATCAACCACCTGTCTTGAAGCCATGGAGCTTCCTCTCCAGCGACAACATAAAACCATCAACAGCGACCTCTACCATCGACACAGAGTCGAGCCGTGAGATCGACAACGACGAACCTTCGGAGATCGTGTTCGCCTCCAGTCATCTTCTCCAAGCGCGAGTGATGGTGCATTATTCATATCCGAGCGGATACTGCAGTGCAGATCATTCTTCATAACGGGAATAGTAACAATTTGGTAGATGGTCTGTGGAGTCGACGGTGGGTGTTGACGCCTCTTGAAGCGCTTCGAGATCATGGTCCAACGATACTTTCTCGACAGTCGGCAAGCTTCCTCCGAGAAATCGTCAGCGACGGCCATAGCGTGGTGATTTTCCACTGAATTCCTCCACCGCACAGGCGTCGGCAACCTCTTCGAACAATCGATTGCCTCCACCGCGAACTTGATGTTCTCTATCGCGAATTCCTCCGTCGGTTGTCTTCTGTCGAGCATCGAGCAACCGATCTAGAAATTAAACTCAAAATCGGTTTTAAAATCAAAACAGTAAGTCTTCCAAACTCTAACTTTTGTTTTCTTGATTAATTCTCTTAATTTTGGTTATTGAAACCGATTAGAATTAATAAAGAAAGCCTTGGTGATTTGTTTCTACTCCTGCACCATACCTATTTGTGCAATTGACTGAATCAGAGTTTTGTGTCGAAGATGGACACACAAGGTTCATATTAGACTCGTGGGACAGTAGTTTTTTTGTTCGAGTCAAGACCCTTCAAATACAAGTTGTGCCTCTGTATTTATTCTTTGGAACCTTTGATTCGGTCAGGTTTTGGCTTGACATGGGACCTCGTGTAACCGACACGAGTACGGTTGTGTCGCGTCTGAGAGAGCACGAGCTCGTGCTGGCACATACAATATGTTAGTGTTGGTGTAGATTGAATCGTATCCAGTAAACTGGGAGCATACCGTGGGGATGGAAAAAGGGGATTGAATTTGAATTTAATTTTTGGGCTCAGACCTGTAGAAACATGAAAAATATAGAGTTCATGCAGATTACAAATTGTCGCATAGGTACTTCGGGCCAAACAGGTCCGCATAAAGGAAAGACGCATGACTATTCGAAGACATATGAGGCCCGTCAACAAACGACTGTAAAAGGAAGACATGCGGCCAAGAGGAGCTGTTGGACTGATAAAGCTGACAAGTCCTTGCAAAACATGACAGTTCTGACACTTTGATAAGAAAAATAAGACGTGAGACGTCGCCCAAAAGTAGGGTTCGTACTCCTCCATGCGGCCAAAAGAGTGCCATCCAAGCCGTATGAACTTCATACGGCCCAGCTTATGCGCCCGCAAAAGTTTCCAAACTTCATGCAGCCAGTGATCCAAGCCGCATGAGTCTCATGCGACCCCACGTGACCGAAGACTGAGAACACCATACGCAACAGGACACGTGGCAAAAGGTCCAAGTCCTTAACTACCCAGATTTGCTGTAACAAAATCCCAACAAATCGACAGATGGCAGCCCATGAGCGGGTCTTCGCGTGCTAATCAGCCACGTGGCCGCCAGCCGTCCATGTGGCTCAAAATACATCCTATTATAAATAGCAGGGTGCCACTCCCCTACAAAGGCTGGCAACCTACAAGAGAAAAGCAATTTCTTCACGAGCTAGAGACTGTATCAGATAGTCCATGGAGTAAGGCAGAGTTGATAGCACTTTCCCGAGCCTCCACCGTCACCACCCAGAATCAAAACTAAACAATTGTACTTAGATTGTTTTCTAAGATTTCTTTCTAGGCATTCCTTTGTACAAGCGAGTTTGTAATCAAGTTTAGTGTTCTGTAATACCTATCTTTGATTTTTTATGGCAAACACGATGGCGACTCTGCTGGGGACATCCTTTTCTTCCGATAAGAAGTTGTTGACGCAATCTGACGTATCCAAGCTCGGCTCTATACAGCAGATGCTTGTGGTTTGCTTCGACCAACAAGCCTTTGAAGAATTGCTCTCTGAAGGGAGCGCCAGCCCGTCTCAGAAGCGAGCTAACCCAAAGAGGACTCACAAGGCGTCGGTGCGTAGAACTGTTGCCCCCGACCAAGTTCTCGAAGAAGCTCCTTCTGCTACCCAAGACGGTGACCAAATCTCTCCTGTGGCTTTACTTCCGACCGCAGAGGACCCCACTGTCCCCAAAACATGAAGAGGAAAATACTACGATGTTGATTTTTTGGGGACACAAGGGAACTCCATGCGGACAAAGAAGAAGCCGCAAATAGGAGATTGACACTCTGTCCATACGGCAGCCAACTCTGGCCGCAGACAGACGACTTATGCGGCAGCCAACTGTGGCCGCAGGAAAATAATCCATGCGGCAGCCAACGCTAGCCGCAGAAAGATGGTCCATGCGACGACCAATCCTGGCCTCAAAGAGGATGATTCATGCGGCCCTGTCAGAAGCTCTGTGTTCGACCGCCTCTCATGTGGGCCCGACGCCATGCGGCTCACTAAAGATGCGGAATGTATCAATCTGGACTCTTTTTACTATGCGCCTTCGGGTGCTAAGTTAAAGGTCTAGTGTAGTACGGACCCAACCAGCCCAGTCAACTGTCCAAGTTGCTGACTGTCAGTGGGCCCCGTTGACTGTTACACGGGCTCCTGACGGAAAGTTGTACAAAACCACCGACGTCCAGTCCCCCAGGGCTAACGGACAGGGTGGGTCTATAAAGTCTCCCTCGGAAGATCCAGAGCAAGTGCTTTTACTAGCCACGGATCAAGGAGCAAACATGATGCCTAAGTACCCATGCGCTCGGGATTCTTGAGTTCACAAGTTTGGTGCCAAGTTAGAGCAGCTTCCTACCGACTTACGTGACGTGATTACTCACAAACGTAAGACGGCGGCATCAGCATGCAATAAGTCCTGTTCGGGGCGTCGTTGTACCCAAGTCATCATCAACTGCTGTTGCAACAAATCAACAGCACCTGAAGATCGGCAGTCAGTTTTCTAGCGACTGCAGCAGCCAGCACTTGTGCAACTTCCAGGGGACGAAGAGTTTTCTTTTGCCTCCTGTAATTCAACTCAAAAAGTTCCTCCTGGCAAGGGAGGAAAGAAGATAGGCTCCTCCAGCCCAGCCATCTCGGCCAGTATTGCAAGGAGACCCTCATCTGGGGGTTTCCATCAACCACAGGGGGTGTCTATTTGGGCACTCGATCCAAAAAGAAGCTTCCGGCACTCGGAGGTGCAACTCGGCCTCTTTGAGAGTAGATGAAGCTGGGGGTAGCAGCCGCCTCAATATATGCGACAACCCGTTGTACCAAGAGCACACACAGGGGGTAGAGATCCTCCAGAACTTAGCAACAGAATCGGATTTCCCTGAGGGCCATCACCCTCACCAAGACGATGCGGCTTCCTGCACAGGGGTAACACCCCTTCCGAGTCAAAGAAAGATGATATTCCGACATTCCCTGACGATTTCTCTATGCAAGGGTATGGCACAGAGAGTACCTCTGCCATAATCTCTTTCACCTTTACCCACGTGAGAACAGTTCTTATGGCTGACGACGATCATGAAGCACCTTTCGACCGATAATGGCTAAAAGTGTTGGAAGCCATGATCCTGTCCTTGGTCAGGTCTGTGGACGAGATCAAAGCTGCCTTGCCAGCTCAACCAGCAAGAATGCCCGGACAAACAAGCTTGGAACCCGCAGTCAACGTGGACTCCAACACAACCGCCCCTCCATTGGGTGATGATCCCGTAGCACCATCCATTACTTCAGTTTCTGATGAAGCCAAGGAGGCAAGGAGGCAAGGAGGGAAGTTCAGGAGCTTCAGGCAATGTTCAATGTCCGAGATTCCTCTCGAGATCTCAGAATACGACAGCCATACTCCATTACATAGAGAGATGTGCCTTTTCTACCGTGGTATAAGCCATTCCATATAGATTCTTATGATGGGAAGACCTCTGCTAGTGGTACATAACCTACTTTGAAGTTACAACCGACCACTTGCCGCATAGTGATGCCATCCTCACGCGACTATTCATCGGAGCATTAGAGGGGATCACGTTCGACTGGTACCACAACCTTCCCGACAACTGTATTCACTCTTTTGACGGATTTAAGCACATGTTCCTGGTGAGATTCTATGAAGTGGGGCGTAATGTGACGATGTCATCTCTTATGGACGTCGTTCAGGGAGAGAGGAAGCTCACAAGAAACTATATCGAGCGGTTCTGCCAAACCGCAATGAGATTGCTCCAAGGCAATCCCGAGAGCTCCTTGATTAAAATATACCAGAAGAAGCTGCTTCCTGCAATTAGCCTCTGGATGGGCGATGATCAGTTCAGAGATTGGATGACCTTTATCATAAGTGCTACCAATACGGAAGCAAAATTATAGAAGGCTCGCCAGTTGGGATTACACATCCCAGATAGAGAAGATAAGGGCAGACATCCTAGGTCCACCGCCAGCAACAACAACAGTGGTGCCACCACCAACCGGGATAGTAAGGGCAAACAGGCCATGGTCACTGATACGACTCAGAAGCCTGAACAAAAACAGGCAGAAGGTTCGTGGCCCAAGATCAACTACTCATTTGAAGATAGTCATGTCAAACCTATCTTCGACATGCTCCTGAAAGTGGGTAGGATCTACCTCCCTCCACCAAGATGTGAGCCATGAGTAGCAGGAAATAGAAGATCCAAAATACTGTCACTTCCACCGCTATGTCCATCATGCCACTCATGATTGCTTCCAATTGAAGCGGTACATTCAGAGTCTTATCGACTCAAAAGCTCTGTCGATAGACTTTGAAGAGGTTACTGTGGCGACGAACATGGTATCTATTCAGTTCGGCTACTTCCCTCTAACAAGCCCTCCAAACGGGGTCATACCTGTCCCTCGGGCAACAATGGAGGTTACTAATCTTCCATCCATCCGGAACCAGACATCTGGACTGCTACCTCTCACTACCTCGCGAGGTGAGATCATGTGGGTGCATCCAGACTTGGTGCCCGAAGTTACCTAGGGGGTGCCATCTCCTATCAACAAGAAGAAGGACAGGAAGTCTAGAGCCTGCCACATAATTTTAGCTGAAGCTGAAGATGCTGCAGATGTTGTTCCCCGGTCCGGAGCACAAGTCTAGCCCGCACGGGATAGTCCAGCTAAAGATCCTCAGCCGCTGACGTTACCTTCCTCTGATGTTTTGAGGCCATCTCACCCTCCACTGGCGGATAAGTCCAAGACAAGGTAGACCCACTTCGACAGGCCACTCCGTAATGATATATCTCAGGGGTTGGAGAGACCTTACAACTTCGACATATTAGCACAATTGGCTAATATGCCAGTAAAGTTGTCGCTATACGAGCTCCTAAGTCTCTCCAAGGATCTTCATGTCGTATTGAGCGAAGCACTCCAGAATGCGGATGCCTACTTAGCTCAGGTCAAGCTTCCAAGGGAAGACTCGCCAACATATCTATAGGGCGGCGATAACACAGATGCAATGCCCAACATCATATTTACTCCACAGGACATGTTGATCAAGTCCAACTTGTATGATCGCCCCTTGTACTACACTGGATACATAGGTGACATCAAGGTGGATCTGATGCATATCGACCCCGGCTCATCAATAAGCATCATCCAAAAAAGCCTGCTCCAACTTCTTGGCATCCCTATGCATCGGCTAGCGGCAACCAATACTGCCATTAACGGTTTTAACTCAGGGAGAAGCTATCCCCTAGGAAAGATCCGATTGAAGTGCCAGATTGGTGATTTGAAGACGGAGGCTACCTCCTACGTTATAGAGATAGACACACCTTACAATATCCTTTAAGGGCGCCAATGGATACATGACTATATGATCGTGCCATCCACCCTCCACCAGTGCTTCAAGTATGTCAATAGACATGGCTTCGTGAGGACCGAATTCTCCGACATTGATCCCTTCAAAGGAGTTGAGTCTTATTATTCTTCGGAGGCTTGTTTATACGAAGAATCCAAGAAGTACATCATTAACAAACTGGAGACCATCATAGGGCCAAAGGAACCCTTGATAATTCACCTCCAGACTCATAAATAAGGTAAAGCAGCACCCCTTGTCGCAACCTTGCATGAAGAGGTACATGGTTCTTTCGTCCAAGTTGTGGAGTCGGAACCAATTGTCAGCCAACTCCCAAATTCAAGAGCCAAAGCCCATCATAGGGCCGATGGTGATCCGGTTACCAAAATTCATCCGAAGACTATCGGAAGACACAAAATCCCTTACCGAGCTAGTTGTCACCCGTCTTTCCAAGATGAGCCGGCAACTAAAAGCCGATCCGACATACTCAAGCAAGCCAATGTTCCAAGTTCGACCGTTGGTGGTCAAGTTGCCCAAGACGGGATCCCAACCTTTGGGATCACAGGGGGTAGCGGAAGAGGACGTAGAACTCGTCGAATACCTGGTGGCACAGGTGGATGGTACCTCTCCTGATGACGTAATCCCCATGGACGGAGTTTCTTATCTAATCAATAAGAGGCTACCGATAAAAAAAGAAGAGAAGAGAATAAATACTACCTAGAGTGTCGAGTTATGTACATCAGGTACCCCTGAACTTACACTCTGTTCTTCCTCCCTCCGAGGGGACTAGCATTGCATCTCTACGAGTGACAAGTCATGTATACTGATACCTCTGAACTTTTGCTTTGATGTTTTGACTACCATATATCACGCCCATATCACCCTTGTGGGTTTTCATCTCAAAATCTATTACCCGCACCACCAGTACGTAGAAGGGTGATAGGTCCACAAAACTTACCCTAATTTATTACCCGCATCACCGGTGCGCAGAAGGGTAGTACGTCCATAAAACTTATCCAAATCTGTTGCTCGCACCATCAATACATAAAAAGGGTAATAGGTCTACAAAATTCTCCAACGGAAAAAACAACCATGTCTATATTACCTCTGAGTTGTTTTCCCATCCATCACTGACAAATCACCCAATACATAGAATTTCTACGTTGATAACACCTCTGAGTTTTTCTGTGTATCCCCATTTGGCTTACTCCTACCATGTCCTCATTACCTCTGAGTAGGAAGGTTGTACTTCAGACCCATATTTGCCACGTCCTTATTACCTCTGAGTAAATATATCAGTCTTCTCTCCACTTGTTATCAGTACTCGCATCGCCAGTACACAAAAATGGTAATAAGCCCCCAAATATTATCCTAATCTATTACTCACACCATCGGTGTATCAAAGAGTAGTAGGTCCACAAAATGTCTTTCAAATTTATTTGCTCGCATTTTCAAAAAAAATGCACCAAAGGGCAATAGGTCCACAAAAAGTTCCCCCCAGGTGATATTATTCATCAAAGTGCCATTACAAGCTCCTCAGAGCGGAGTGAATATATTCTGCCCTATAAAAAAGAGAGAAAGAAGCAGCGAAGTCCATTACTCATCAGCAACACACAACTTGCTTTGGATGCCCTCCAGCTGTGCAGTTGAGCGCTGGATTTTCAGCCTGACTCGGCGTTCAGCTTCCTATGATAACCTCTCGGCGTCCTCCAGATGCGCATGAGCCTGCCAATTTTCTTCTAGTCTCTTCAGTGCTCTCTGTAAAGTAGCAGAGGCTCGGTTGACTTCATCAGTCTTCTTCCAGATCTTTTCACTCTCTTGATGGGTGACTTAGAGCTCAGTCTCCAGAGCCGTTAACCTCGCATGAAGCTGGAGAAGCTATTAGTTAGTTTCGGTCATAGCTCGAGTAATGTTCTCCTCATAAGTTAAGAAAATATCTCCCTCCCGGCTCAGCTTGTCATACTTAAGGCACAACTCCTGGAGGTCCTTCTCCAAGAAGGGCTTGGTTGTCTCTTGAACGTCCTTCACCTTTTCTATGGCTGATGCAAGAAAAGCACGCTCCTGTTCCACCATGGCAGACACGTCTATTTACTGCAGTTTCTGCAACTGGATTAGGCACTGATGAGCCTCTGCCAGCTTGTGCACCAGAAGGAAGGCCACCCCTTCTCCACCTGGGAGTGTCTTCAGCAGGGCAATCTGGCCTTGGGCATAGTGGTTGGCCAGAGCAAATGAAGTCCCTCTCCTCAAAGCAGCCTCGACCCCCCGTTTCAAATGGCAATAAAAGCTCTCGACAATGTCCCTTGACGACTCGTCCAAATTCTCCAAAGAGGAAGGCGTCGACGGGATAGCATCTAAGGAAGCTAAGGGCTTCTAGAAAGGAGGTACACTTAAGCTCAAAGATCCTGTGTAACGCCCCAGTCCTAAAATACGTAGGACCAAGTACGTGAACATGCCAGCTGCACATATACGAAGAACACTCCAATATATAGAATCCTCGTATATGCACATAAGCTGTAAATAAATAATTACAGGCCAGAATAACATATATAATCTCATCACAGCTCAACACAGAAGATAATGAAGTCCAAATAAATAAATAAGAGTATCAAAAGATAGCCGGGTGAACATACTCACTCCAAACAGCTATGAAAAATAGTCTCACATGATCGGAGTCCGGCATCCGCAAAATAGAAAGAAAAAGAGGTGTAAAATAATGTCCACAACTGTCTCATATAAGAAATAGACTAGAAGTCATATGGCACTGCCTCGTCATCAATGTAAGATAGCTACAATGCCGCTCCGTACTCCTGTGGAAAATCGTCTAAACCTGGAGAGATAACCAGGTCCTCATGGGACATACCAAGATACAAGAAAACACCATGCCATATAAACTGTAATAATATAATAAGAGAGAAAGGTATGCATGCAACCGGGTTCCTGACCATTCTACTGTGAATATGCAGTTGAGATACATTCCTTCGACGCATCAGCCCTGGCTGAATATAGGATCCGGCATAGTCCCCTCTTGGACACCAATGACCAAGAGCATGACGTTCAAAAACGACAGTGGCCAACCTGAGAGGCTCATACCCGTATCTCCAACGGAGCTTCCGGGTTGCAAGGAAAGTGCAATCGAAGCCCATACGTCAGGTAATGTTCTCCCCACCCAATGCCTAGTATTATCATCTCCATGACTGATATGTACCTCTAGTAACCGCCAAGTCTTCTAGCATGCAATTCTATTAGCAGTTACCCCTATCCGTCGCAGGCTCCATACGTATCGGTGGCCAGCCGACTACGCGGATACGTGTCCTATATGTGACTCACATCACATGATACAACAAGTGTCAAGGCCGTATGAGATATACCAATACCTCAACATCAATGGGTGGTCAATAAACTAAGTCAATACAAGAGAATAAATAAAGCAAGAAAAATGACCGATAGAGTCGCTTGGACCCAAGTGTGACTTGGACACACAGTTTAAATATCACAAAATAAAATGCTAAAAATAACAACTGAAAATAAGAATATAATAATCACAGAGTAAGGTGGCAAGGTATCTTGCCTGGTGGTGCAAGTGGCAAGTCCAAGAGTAGCAAGTGTCAGCACCAAAACTCACAAATCACAGATGACTTCAAACGCTAAAACAAACATCAAAAATGATTTCGGTGAAGAAGATATACCTAGGAAACGCCTGTCCAAA
Source organism: Iris pallida (assembly GCA_029216955.1). Classification (NCBI taxonomy): domain Eukaryota; kingdom Viridiplantae; phylum Streptophyta; class Magnoliopsida; order Asparagales; family Iridaceae; genus Iris; species Iris pallida. The sequence goes on along the minus strand of JANAVB010020599.1, from coordinate 12,597,259 downwards.
AGTTAAATTCTGGAACAGAGGCAAAATCGTAATTTTGGATCAAAACGATGTCCGCCGTTGGACTCACCTTGCACCGAAATGCGTGCCAAAGTCTATGGTCTCTAAAGTCATCAAACTAAATATCTACAATTTCAGTTTGAGGAGAAGAACTCAACGGTATATCCAGTTTTGGATTCCGAGGAGCCGTGTACAAAATCGCCCGTTTGAGTGGGTCACGGGCCCGCCAAAATTGGGTTCCGATTCGACCTTCTCAGAATCGAACCAAACATGGCATACAGGACCAGAATTTCGATCCGGACCTGTTGGCGTAAGTTTCATCTCGATTCGACGACTGCACACGAAGTTATGGACAAGTTTGCAAAATGCCGATACGGGATATCTCGACGGATATGCGTTGATTTCTTCGCGCACACGCAACAAAATCGAGTCCCGTCAGTTCCCACACGTCGGTAACATCCATACGCGCCTTTCGATGCGTATAGTGCATGACCACATCGTCCGGTTTGTCGGGGCGTACGTCGTATCGGAGAAAATTCTAAAATTTTATATAAATTAACACAGGTTTTTCTCCAACTTCAACGTCAGTTTATTTCCTACACATTAATCGAAACAACGATCCAGAAGATGCGTTGTGATCTCGGTTATGTTGTCTTCACATATGTTCAATTAGTTTTTATGAAAGTTTAATGGACAGCAAGAAAAGTGGCCGACAAGTTGGCGTTTCAAAACAGTTTTCAATATTCAAAAAAGTGGGTTTTTTTCCAACTTCGTCTCGATTTTTCGAGCAAGTTGGATGGCCATGTCAAAATCCACCTGGGGGATCTTGAAGAGGGTCATGAGGGCTTTATCTAGGAATTTCTAGATCGAAAAGTTATCAAGTACAATCGAAGTAAAGTTCGAGGAAAGTTGAGTACCTGGCTGAGTTTAGAAACAGGGTATCTCTGTTTCGGGATCTATTTCGACGTGCTTGGCGAGGCTTCGATGCACGCACGGTGGCCGCAAGCAACCTGGGATGTGCGCCTAGGGTTCGAGACTGCGGAGGTGAAGAAATTTCTTTGAGGGTTAGGGTTTCGACTTTGTTGTAGGTTGTAATATATACTGTCGCTGCTATTATCGTTCCTATTAGTAATAGGAATGACATGGGCTCGGGTTTATAATCGACTGCAGCTATTACTGCATTCAATTCGCATGGGGCTTTGGGTTGAGGTGGACCGCCCCCTCCCCCCACGTGGGCTGGTCCCCTTTCCCTTCTTATTTTTTTTTATTTTTTAAAAAAAATAATGGCTAACTAATTTCCACTAAAGCAACCACTACTGGCAAAATCTAAAAATCCTATAAATTATTAATACGTAACAAAATGGTTTTTAATAATTGAAAACTATGGTTTTTAATAATTAAAAACTATATTTATTAACAATTTAAAAATATCTAGCAGAATCATACATTTACTATATATCTATAATTACGAATATACCAATTACCGCATTAATTCCTACTGATATCGAAAAATAATTTTTTTAAAATACTAAAATAATTAGAAATTTTGGGGTTTTGCATCCTACCCAACTTAAAGAAAATTTTGTCCTCGAAATTAAACTAAGGTCGGGGGATCGATGCAATGCAAGGAATATAATGGTACTTAATATGCAAGACATACCTTCGCCTTCGAACAACTACGGGTAGCGATTACGGATGTCGTCCTTGCGCTCCCAAGTAGACTCCCCTGGCAAGTGATGCTTCCATGCCACGCGAACCAATGGAATAGATTGATTCCGTAACACCTTCACTCGGCGATCGAGGATACCTACTGGTTGCTCTTCGTACGACAAACTCGGTCCAACTGTGATCTCGGAGTGATCAAGCACATGATTGCTGTCCGCCACGTACCTCCTCAGCTGAGATACATGGAATACGTCATGTACTCCCTCTAGTGACCGTGGCAATGCCAATCTGTAGGCAACCTCTCCAACATGTTCCAAGACATCGAAAGGGCCGATGTACCTTGGACTCAACTTGCCACGTCCTCCGTATCGAATCGTGCCTCTAGTGGAGGATATCTTCAAGAACACATGGTCACCCTCTTTGAACTCCGAGGGTCAACGACGATTATCTGTCCACTGCTTCTGACGATCCTGCGCTACTCGCAGGTGGTCCTGAATCTTCTTCACTGTCTCCACTGTGCTCAAGACCAACTCTGGACCCCAATAGCTGTCGCTCTCCTATGTCGCTCCAACAAACAGGAGACCGACACTTTGTACCATATAATGCTTCAAACGGAGCCATTTGAATGCTCGCTTGATAGCTATTGTTGTAGAAAAACTCAACAAGATGAAGATGGTCCTCCCACAAACCGCCAAAATCAAGCATACATGCTCTCAACATATCCTCTAGCGTCTGAATGGTACGCTCCGACTGGCCGTCTGTTTGTGGATGGTATGATGTGATAAACTTTAATCAGGTGCCCAAACTCTTCTGCATGCTCCTCCAAAAGTGCGAAGTAAATCTCAAGTCACGGTCCGACACAATACTAACAGGCACACCGTGTAATCTCACAATCTGCTCCATATACATCTCTGCCAATACCTCTGTCGACTGGCCCACTCTAAAAGACAAGAAATGTGCTGACTTCGTAAGTCTATCGACAATCACCCACACTGCGTTACGTCCTCTAGGACTCCGAGGAAAACCCGTGATGAAATCCATAGTAATGTGCTTCCACTTCCACTCGGGAATAGGTAGCGGCTGCAATAATCTGACCGTCCTCTGGTGCTCCGCCTTCACTTGTTGACATACCAAGCACTTGGCAACAAAACGAGCTATCTCTCGCTTCATTCCATGCCACCAATAATACTGTCGTAAATCACGATACATCTTGGTCCCTCCGGGATGAACAGAGTAAGTTGAACTGTGAGCCTCTGCCATCAGCTCCTGCCGTAGCTCTCCATTGGGAACATAAATGCGATCACCACATCGCAATGTTCCATCGGTGTGGATCCTCAATCCTGTCTGCTCTCCTGCTTCAGTCCTCTCTTTCAGCCGTCGAAATCTAGCATCATTAGGTAATGCTGCCTTGATGCGCTCTACTAATGATGATTGCACCTGGAGGTTGGCTAATACGCCATCTTCTTCCGGTAATACTACCTCAATACCAAGCTGCTCCAAGTCTCTAATCAATTCCTTTTGTGTAGTAAAAAAGTGTGCCATGGGCTTACGGCTTAATGCGTCTGCCACGACATTAGCCTTGCCCGGATGATAATGTAGCTCAATCTCATAATCCTTCATCAACTCCAACCAACGTCGCTGTCGCATATTCAACTCCTTTTGTGTGAACACGTACTTGAGGCTCTTATGATCAGTGTAGATATCAACCTTCTCGCCGTACAAGTAGTGTCTCCATAGTTTCAATGCAAAGATAACCGCTACGAGCTCTAGATCATGGGTCGGATAATTGTTCTCATGCACTCTCAACTGTCGCAATTCATATGCTACTATACGACAATGCTGCATCAATACAGATCCTAATCCCTTCTCGGATGCATCGCTGTAGATCACAAATCCTCCTGGGCCCGATAGTAGTGTCAAGATCGGTGCTGTGGTCAATCGCTTTTTCAACTCGTCAAAAGCGGCTTGACACTCGTATGTCCATACAAACTCCCGATCCTTGCAAGTCAATCGAGTCATAGGCCCCGCTATTCGAGAGAAATCTTCTACGAACCGTCGGTAGTAACCCGCAAGTCCGAGGAAACTTCTCACTTCAGAAGCTGATGTTGGAGCGGGCCATGATTTGACTGCTGTGATCTTCTCTGGGTCTACTGATATGCCATCACCAGTAACAATATGACCAAGGAATGATACCTCCTTGAGAAAGAAATCATACTTGCTAAGCTTCACAAAGAGTCTCTCGTTCCTCAATATTTCTAAAACTATTCGTAGATGCTGCTCATGCTCTTCTTGACTCTTGGAGTAAATCAAGATATCGTCTATAAAGACTACTACAAATTTGTCCAAGTATTGGTGAAAGATCTTATTCATTAAATTCATGAAAACTGTGAGAGCATTGGTCAAACCGAAAGGCATGACCAAGAACTCGTAGTGTCCATACCTCGATCGAAAAGCCGTCTTTGCAATGTCTTCCTTCCGAACCTTCAATTGGTGATAGTCCGATCGTAAGTCATTCTTGGAGAATACTTTTGCTCCACTCAGTTGGTCAAATAGATCGTATATACGCGGCAAGGGATACATGTTCTTCACCGTCACCGTATTCAATGCTCTATAGTCAATGCATATGCGCACTGTCCCGTCTTTCTTAGGTACAAAAAGAACGGGTACTCCCCATGGTGACGCACTGGCACGAATAAATCCTTTCTCTAATAAGTCATCAATCTGTGTCTTCATCTCTACCAACTCCTTGGGTTGTGTGAACACGTACTTGATGCTCTTATGATCAGTGTAGATATCAACCTTCTCGCCGTACGAGTAGTGTCTCCAAAGCTTCAATACAAAGATAACCGCTGCGAGCTCTAGATCGTGGGTCGGATAATTCTTCTCATGCACTCTCAACTGTCGCGATGCATATGCTACTACACGACCATGCTACATCAATACACATCCTAATCCCTTCCCGAATGCGTCGCTGTAGATCACAAATCCTTCTGGGCCCGATGGTAGTGTCAAGATCGGTGCTGTGGTCAATCGCTTTTTTAACTCGTCAAAAGCGGCTTGACACTCGTCTGTCCATACAAACTCCTGATCCTTGCAAGTCAATCGAGTCATAGGCCCCGCTATTCGAGAGAAATCTTCTACGAACTGTCGGTAGTAACCCGCAAGACCGAGGAAACTTCTCACTTCAGAAGCTGATGTCGGAGCGGGCCATGATTTGACTGCTATGATCTTCTTTGGGTCTACTGATATGCCATCACCCGTAACAATATGACCAAGGAATGATACCTCCTTGAGAAAGAAATCATACTTGCTAAGCTTCGCAAAGAGTCTCTCGTTCCTCAATATTCCTAAAACTATCCGTAGATGCTACTCATGCTCCTCTTGACTCTTGGAGTAAATTAAGATATCGTCTATAAAGACTACTACAAATTTGTCCAAGTATTGGTGAAAGATCTTATTCATTAAATTTATAAAAACTGCGAGAGCATTGGTCAAACCGAAAGGCATGACCAAGAACTCGTAGTGTCCATACCTCGATCGAAAAGCTGTCTTTGCAATGTCTAACTTCCAAACCTTCAATTGGTGATAGCCCGATCGTAAGTCAATCTTGGAGAATACTTTTGCTCCACTCAGTTGGTCAAATAGATCGTCTATACGCGACAAGGGATACTGGTTCTTCACCGTCATCGCATTCAATGCTCTACAGTCAATACACATGTGCACTGTCCCGTTTTTCTTAGGCACAAAAAGAACGGGTGCTCCCCATGGTGACACACTGGCACGAATAAATCTTTTCTCTAATAAGTCATCAATCTGCGTCTTCATCTCTACCAACTCCTTGGGTGCCAGACGATATACTCGAGATGAAATAGGCTCGGCTCCGGGAATAAGCTCAATAGAAAACTTAATATCTCGGTCAGGTGGTAGTCCTGGCAAGTCCTCGGGGAATACATCCTCGAACTCGATGATAATAGGGTGCTGAGGGGTGTCAAGCATCATCATATGAGTTCCCGATGTGGGTGCCCCACAACTATCTCCATCTTCTTTGGTGTACTCAAACTCTGCCGCATTCAGTGGTCTAAAGATGATACTGCTCCTATGGCAGTCGATGAGAGCGAAATGCTGGCTCAACCAGTCTATTCCAAGAACCACATCAAATGTCGGCATAGGGAATACAAGAAGTCGTGCCACCATCTCTCAACCATTTATCACTATAGGACAAAGTACACAAACACCACTAACAGGTACAACTCCTCCTCCAGTGAGGATTTTAACATTCTTAGCTAAGGGTGTGATGGGAATGCTGTGTCTAGTGGCAAAACTAGTGGCTATAAATGAATAAGTGGCTCCAGTATCAAATAATGTAATAGCAGAAAAAGATGTAACTAAAACCATACCTACTATAACCTCCGCCTCTGTCTCTATATCCTCAACAGCAAGTGAGAATGCCTGCCCAAAATTTTGTCCCAGGCCCTGAGCTCTGGCCTTGTTGTACTGTGTGCCTTGGGGAGGCAATGGTGGACGAGGTGCTCCTGCTATAGGCCGTGGTGCTGGGAGAGATGGGGCTGTGGGCCTCGGATTTTGCCGAGCTTGTACTATTGCATGTTGCTCCGGACAATCCTTGAGCATGTGCTGATTGGATCCACATCTCAAGCATAATCCAAGGTGAGTCCTGCAGTCGTTCTGGATATGTCCTTGTTTTCCGCAGTAATGGCAAACGGGCTTCTGATAAGGTGAGGGCCTCTGCTGGAACTGTCCTGTAGTCCTCCTGACAGGTCCACTCTGAGTAGCTCGGGCTGGTGTAACTACTGGGGTATGGCGCCTCGATGTCTGCTGCTGTTCTTTGCGAAGAATCTCCTGAGCACGAGCTTCTTCCAAGACAGCTGAATGGGAGACTCGATACTGAGTAGTCGTATAAGACTTGAGCTCTGGTGCAAGCCCCTGGTGAAATCTCCTTGCCTTTTCTTCTCGGAATCAATCCCGCACCAAATCGACTCAGGCGATTGAACTCCAAGTCATACTCATCAACTGTCATATTCCTTTGCTTCAGATGGAGGAACTGGTCATAGAGACCATCTCGAACATGAATAGGGAAGAATCTCTCATAAAAAGAATCATAGAACTGCTTCCAAGTGAACCCAGTGCCTAATCGTCTCTCTTCCGCCTTCCACCAGTGGTGAGCATTGTCTTCTAACAGTAGGTCCACTGCTGTCATCCAATCTCGAGCTGGCAACTGGGATGCCTTCAGTAGCTTCTCGGTACTAATAAGCCATTGTGATACCTCTAATGGCTTCTCCGTCCCTCTAAAGGCCTTGGGGTTCATATCTGTGAAATTCTTGATAGAGCATTCATAGGGATGCAGAGCCGGTGCTGGTACTGGTGCTGGAGGTGGTGGTGGTGGTGGTCTAGCCATAGCTGCCATCATCGTCTGTCTCATCAGCTCAGTCTGCTGCCACTGAGCCTGCATCATGGCATACATAAACTGAGTAGTAGGGCTTCCATCAGTCGATGGTGGAGGCATCTGAGGTCCCGACTGTGGGGGAAACTGCTGAGGTAATGGTGGTGGTGGAGACAGTGGTACATTCCCTCTCGGTGGCATGGTAGTAGTCTGTCCAGCATGGCTGCCTGGGGTGCTGCGATCTCTGGGTACTCCGTCGTCGGTATCGTAGTAGGCTGCGACAGTCTTGGCTGGTATATATGGTGTTGCTGGAGTCATGGGAGGATTCTGTCCATCCGAAGTAATCTCCTAACCAGATGTGAGGGCCAGACAGAAGTGCGTCCGCTTCCTAGATTCATACTGTTGGCACGAGGAAGATAAGTTGAAATTAGGAAAGATTAGATATGAAGTAAATCGAATAATCAAGGAAGTTTCGAAAAGATCGGAAGTCAAAAGATAGTAGTAGTTCTTGATGAGATATTCATATTCCTATATGCAGGCTTGTTGGGCACAGTCATGTAACCCAACAATATTAAATCTGACCTGCATGGGCCACCACAAAAATATGTAACGCCCCAGTCCTAAAATACGTAGGACCAAGTACGTGAACATGCCAGCTGCATATATACGAAGAACACTCTAATATATAGAATCCTCGTATATGCACATAAGCTGTAAATAAATAATCACAGGCCAGAATAACATATCTAATCTCATCACAGCTCAACACAGAAGATAATGAAGTCCAAATAAATAAATAAGAGTATCAAAAGATAGCCGGGTGAACATACTCACTCCAAACAGCTATGAAAAATAGTCTCACAAGATCGGAGTCCGACCTCCGCAAAATAGAAAGAAAAAGAGGTGTAAAATAATGTCTACAACTGTCTCAGATAAGAAATAGACTAGAAGTCATAAGGCACTGCCTCGTCATCAATGTAAGATAGCTCCAATGCCGCTCCGTACTCCTGTGAAAAATCGTCTAAACCTGGAGAGATAACCAGGTCCTCAGGGGATATAGCAAGATCCAAGAAAACACCATGCCATATAAACTGTGATAATATAATAAGAGAGAAAGGTATGCATGCAACCGGGTTCCTGACCATTCTACTGTGAATATGCAGTTGAGATACATTCCTTCGACGCATGAGCCCTGGCTGAATATAGGATCCGGTATAGTCCCCTCTTGGGCACCAGTGACCAAGAGCATGACGTTCAAAAACGACAGTGGCCAACCTGAGAGGTTCATACCCGTATCTCCAGCGGAGCTTCCGGGTTGCAAGGGAAGTGCAATCGAAGCCCATACGTCAGGTAATGTTCTCCCCACCCAATGCCTAGAATCATCATCTCCATGACTGACATGTACCTCTAGTAACCGCCAAGTCTCTAGCATGCAATTCTATTAACAGTTACCCCTATCCGTCGCACGCTCCATACGTATCGGTGGCCAGCCGACTACGCGGATACGTGTCCTATATATGACTCATATCACGTGATACAACAAGTGTCAAGGCTGTATGAGATATACCAATACCTCAACATCAATGGGTGGTCAATAAACTAAGTCAATGTAAGAGTATAAATAAAGCAAGAAAAACGAACGATAGAGTCGCTTGCACCCAAGTGTGACTTGGATGCACAGTTTAAATATCATGAAATAAAATGCTGAAAATAACTACTGAAAATAAAAATATAATAATCACAGAGTAAGGTGGCAAGGTATCTTGCTTGGTGGTGCAAATGGCAAGTCCAAGAGTAGCAAGTGTCAGCACCAAAACTCACAAATCACAGATGACTTCAAACGCTGAAACAAACATCAAAAATGATCTCGGTGAAGAAGATATAGCTAGAAAATGCATGTCCAAAAGTCAAATTCTGGAACAGCGGCAAAATCGTAATTTTGGATCATAACGATGTCCGCCATTAGACTCGCCTTGCACCGAAACGCATGCCAAAGTCTATGGTCTCTAAAGTTATCAAACTACATATCTACGGTTTCAGTTTAAGGAGAAGAACTCAATGGTATGTCCAGTTTTGGATTCCGAGGAGCCGTGTACAAAATCGCCCGTTTGAGTGGGTCGCAGGCCCGCCAAAATTGGGTTCCGATTCGACCTTCTCAGAATCGAACCAAACTTGGCATACAGGACCAGAATTTTGATCCGGACCTGTTGGCACAAGTTTCGTCTCGATCCGACGACTATACATGAAGTTATGGACAAGTTTACAAAACGTCGATATGGGGTATCTCGACGGATACGCGTTGATTTCGTCGCGCACACGCAACAAAATCGTCCCGTCAGTTCCCACACGTCGGTAACATCCATACGCACCTTTCGATGCGTATAGTGCATGACCACGTCGCCCGGTTTGTCGGGGCGTACGTCGTATCGGAGAAAATTCTACAATTTTATATAAATTAATACAGGTTTTTCTCCAACTTCAACGTCAGTTTATTTCCTACACATTAATCGAAACAACGATCCAGAAGATGCGTTGTGATCTTGGTTATGTTGTCTTCACATGTGTTCAATTAGTTTTTATGAAAGTTTAATGGACAGCGAGAAAAGTGGCCGACAAGTTGGCGTTTCAAAACAGTTTTTAATATTCAGAAAAGTGGGTTTTTCTCCAACTTCGTCTCGATTTTTCGAGCAAGTTGGATGGCCATGTCAAAATCCACCTGGGGGATCTTGAATAGGGTCATGAGGGCTTTATCTAGGATTTTCTAGATAGAAAAGTTATCAAGTACAATCGAAGTAAAGTTCGAGAAAAGTTGAGTACCTGGCTGAGTTTAGAAACAGGGTATCTCTGTTTCGGGATCTATTTCGACGTGCTTGGTGAGGCTTCGATGCACGCACGGTGGCCGCAAGCAACCTGGGATGTGCGCCTAGGGTTCGAGACTGGGGAGGTGAAGAAATTTCTTTGAGGGTTAGGGTTTCGACTTTGTTGTAGGTTGTAATATATACTGCCGCTGCTATTATCGTTCCTATTAGTAATAGGAATGACATGGGCTCGGGTTTGTATTCGACTGCAGTTGCTGCTGCATTCAATTCGCGTGGGGCTTTGGGTTGAGGTGGACCGCCCCCCCACGTAGGCTGGTCCCCTCTCCCTTCTTATTATTTTTTTTAAAAAAACATCGGCTAACTAATTTCCACTAAAGCAACCACTACTGGCAACAACAGAGCCTGGCCGCCCCCTTTTGGGATTTTGGCCGGGCCCACTTCCTTTATTATTATTTTTTAACTAATAACCTTTATATATATAATTATATATATATAACTATATATATATATATATATATATTATTTTTTTTATAATTATACATATATATAACTATATATAACTATATATATATATATATATATATTTTTTTTAACTATATATAACTATATATATATATATATTTTTATATAATTATATATATATATATAACTATATATAACTATAATTATATATATATATATAACTATATATATATATATATATATATTTTTATATATATATAATTATATATATATATATATATATATATATATATATATATACGAATAAAAATCTAAAAATCCTATAAATTATTAATACGTAACAAAATGGTTTTTAATAATTGAAAACTATATTTATTAACAATTTAAAAATATCTAGCACAATCATACATTTACTATATATCTATAATTACGAATATACCAATTACCACATTAATTCCTACATATATCGAAAAATAATTTTTTTAAAATACTAAAATAATTAGAAATTTTGGGGTTTTACATCCTGTTATAAAGGAAACAAACTCCAAGCGACGAGACTCCCGTACAGCAGCAATTTCCTTTTCTGCAGCCCGAAGTAGCTGAAGGCTGGGCAGGGCAGAAGGTTAAAGTTCCGAGAAAGAGACAGTTCCAAACGATCTCGCATGCGCTAAAGAGATAGAAGGAGCCGGGATGTCTGTGCTCAATACGGTGGAAGGTGCCTCAACTCGAGGTGGCAGGGGAGAAGGAATGTTCCTCCCTCGTACCATGACAACCCCTGGATCCTCTGCTATTCCCTCCTCCGCGGCCACATCTACCACCGGTAGCGGCGAGGCTGGTCCTGTAGGCCCGGCACAACCAGTAATCATCTTGACAGGAAGAAGATGGAGTTAAAATAAAAAATCTCCTCATTGTTGAGAAAAGTAATATAGCTTACCAGAGGAGAAGGGCAAAGGCTGAGACTCAGCCGGAGTTGTCTTAGCTCCTCTCACCGTTTCCACGACTCTGGTGGGGTCAGCGGCGGCACCCGAACCATCAAGGCTTGTCCTTTCTGCCCCTCTTGCTCCAGGTACAGACGTAATGATATCAGCACCAGCCTATAAGGACCCCGTAACTTCAGGATCTGGACCCAAAGAGGAAACCGCATGGGAGGCAGCTGGTGATAAAAGGTTTCTCTCCTCCGATGCCTGTAAAGGAGAGCTTTCAGATAATGTCTCAAGGACGACATTGAGGCTTGTCGTGAATGAACTTACGCCCATATCAACCTTGGTGCCACTACCTGTTTCCTCGATGCCAAGACTATGGAGCCTAGCCGCTACTCGCTTCTGAGAACGAGGTCTATCAGCAAGAAGAGGTTCGGTCCCGCTTTGTGCACATGGACAATTCGATACAGGTGAAGGCACACATATAGCCAGAGGACTTATAGAGGGCTGGAGACCTTTTGAGTCATCTTTCTCCTCCTCCGTGCTATCAGAGTCAGAATCAGAAGCTTTTCTCTTTCCCTTCCTCGTCCTTTTTTGAGATACCCACAGTCGCTCCTCCAATTTTCTACCAACAATAAAACTAGTACGAGGATCGAAGTCGTTGGGAGGCACATTCACAGAAACATGACGAAGAGCTGCCATGTATGTAATGTGCCCCGAAGTATCGGCATCAGGTAAGACGAAGCTGGCTTGGGTATGGATCATCGAATAATAGTGTCAGGCTCGGATACCATCCAAGACACTCCCCTCGAAACCCAGACAAGGGTTCGGGATATCCAAATATAATTGACTATACCCAAATTACCGGGAATACCGGCTGGGTAGATGTGGCTCCAGGTATACAACATTGCGGTTGTGGTATACCAGATGGGAGGGATGGATACTCTGCAACCAATGAAATAATTTTTCAGACAAAGACTCTGGCGCAACAGCACTATCGAGGTGGACGCGTCCCATCTCCTCCTCGGTAAAAGGTGGGACCGATACAAAAAAAAGTAACATTCCACTCGTCCGAGAGCAACTCGGCAGTCAATAAAGCTGGTACAGTTCCAGGGCATGTCGTGATAGTGGTAGATAAAAGCATCATCACTTGTCGTATCGCCTTCCGGACCAGGTCGCATAAGAGAGGGGCAATGCATCAACAACCACCCAATTAAATAATGATACGGCAGCTCGATTCTGTTGAAGGATTTTGTACGATCACGAGAAATGACTTTTGACATAAAGGTACGAAAATCCTATGGATGCTGCATACCATAGCAGGAAGCAGAGCCAACTTGCTCCCAAAAACTAGTTTTACCGCTGGAAGGATCAGGTTGCGGCTAATCCTTTCCATCGTACTAGAACCCGCCGAAATGACGTAAACCCTCAACCATATCATCAGGTATCTGGCCAAGACAGCCTTAGCAGATAAAGGTTGGGTATCATGATAATAATAGCTAAAAGTATCACTCAAGCTCCCAAATCTATCACCAGCAGCACGGGACCTCTTAGTACTTTGCACCTGAGCATCCACATGCTCCCGAGATTGAGGACTCCTAACAGCAACTCGACCGGACGCGCTAAGGTTAAAAGATAGCCAATCCGAGCCATGATGTGAAGGTTCCCTTCTGAACTATCATCCTTCTTCTTAGATATTTGTTGACAGGAGCTATGGTGATAGAGCAATTCTTGATATACGGCTAGGAACCCAGGATACCGTCGTTCTAGTTCTTCGAATTCCTTGTTTGTCGGCGTATACTCCTCATAAGCCTCATCACCCCAGGGCAATCTAGACACGCCATGCATCTCGTGAAGAGCAAGCCCCATCTCTCCACCTGGAGTGAAGAAGGTCCCCGTTTGGCAGTTATACATTTCAAGAAATGCCATAAATAATTTCGGGTTCATAAACAAGCCATAGCAGGAGCCCCTAATGGCATAATAGAGGCCAATCTGTCCCAGGATGCCCTCATACTTCACCAGGATCCAAGAAGTCAGGTTACCCTATAGAGGGGAACGATGCTTCCAGTTCAGTAAGGACAACCTTCCTGCAGGGTAAGACCCTTTACGAGCAATCTGATTCAAAAAGGTTTCTGCTTCAGAGAAAAATATATTAGGCTTCAGCTCGTTGATGAGATTGCCAGGGACCAGCCCAATAACAGAATAGCTTACCGATTCCTTTACTACGACCACTGACCTCGCGGAGTTGTTAAAATGGATATGACCTACAAAGATCCCCTGCTGATCCAGGGTTAGAGAGCTCGACATCTTCCTCTCAAAAGATACCATATTAAAATCGAATTAGGGAAAGTGGCACTCAATCAAGGGTATGTGAATTGCCTTCCCCTGAAAATAGAAGTCCCAACTCTCAAGAGTCTCTATGATGCTCGGATCTGAAACAGCCAGGGTATCCCCGAATAAAAACATAGGCTTCGGATGAATGCCATTCAGTTGCCCGGAGTTCACCATGTTAAGTAACAAAAAGAAAGACTAGTTTCTGATCTCCCTCAGCCGGTCTTCAGGTTGATTTCGGTTAATCTGAGTCGACACGTGTTCGACTATCTGATCAAAAGTTACACCCGAAGCAGATTGAGCATATCCTATCAAGAGTTCTCCCGAGGGAGCTAAGGACAGGTCCACTACAAAAGATAGAGAAGAAATAAAAGTTAGAAGTTTATTCTTCAAACATAGCCAAAACAAGACCTATGCGGCATGAGACATATGCTCATGCAGCTCAATTATGAGACACATATGCGACTGTTCATATGACTCGATAATGAGGTACTTATGCGGCTTGAAGCACTCCTGCGGCTCGAGATATAAAATACCCATGCGACTCGGTCAAGAGACACTTGTAAGGCATAACTATGCAGTATTGATGAGGATCAATCATGAGTCATTTATGCTGTACTTATGCGACTCAGCTTATACGGCTCTATCATACAGAACACATGTGGTTCAACTGAGATAGGGCACGCATCGACCAAAGCTTATTGACAGAAAGTGATATAGCACTGGCTTGCGCATAAAGAAACATACGACATGGCCATCGTCTTCCCACTGTCCTTACCTTTGATGGGAGGGTACACGTCGGAGTGAGTGGAAGAGGAGTCTGCAGTCCTCGATGGAGAAGCAAGCCCCTTTTATTTGGCCGCAGTCGACTTGGAAGCTTTGGAAGCCATTGATGACAGGAAAACGAAAATGAAAGAGAAGGAGGTAAAAAAACAAAATTTTCTCTTCAAAATCACTCATATTTACAGAGTTTCCAGAAAGAGTGATGCTTCAATTCTTGAGATCATTAAAGATAATGATGACGTTTGGGGATTTTTATCCCTAGTAACCGTCAGCTTTATCTTGAGAAAAGAGAACCCAAATCCAAAATCGAATCAAGAGCATTAAATGCAGCAGTGACAGCTGGTAGACTCTCTGCGGCTCGAAGCGTCCCTACGACTCAGTATTTCTTTGCGAGTCTGGATCCCCCTGCGACTCAGTATTACTCTGCGACTCAAGTTCGAAAACCACTTCTTGCAACTTGAAGACTCCCTATGGCTTGGTATATTTTTCATGCTTCTTATTCAAAGTATTCTAAATTTACAATTTGGAAACTTTGAAGGGGGTCTTGTAGAAACATAAAAAATATGGAGTTCATGTGGATTACAAATTGCCGCATAGGTACTTCGGGCCAAAGAGGTCCGCATGAAGGAAAGCCGCATGACTATTCGAAGACATATGTGGTCCGTCAATAAATGGCTGTAAAAGGAAGACATGCGGCCAAGAGGAGCAGTTGGACTGATAAAGCTGACAAGTCCTTATAATATATGACAGTTCTGACACTTCGACAAGAAAGATAAGACGTGAGACGTCGCCCAAAAGTAGGTTTCGTACGCCTCCATGCGGCCAAAATAGTACCATCCAAGCCACATGAACTTCATGCGGCCTAGCTTATGCGGCCCCAAAAGTTCCCATACTTCATGCAGCCAGTGATCCAAACTGCATGAGTCTCATGTGACACCACGTGATCGAAGACTGAGAACACCATACGCAATAGGACACGTGGCAAACGGACCAAGTCCCTAACTAGCCAGATTTGCTGCAACAAAATCCCAACAAATCGACAGATGGCAGCCCAAGAACATGTCTTCGCGTGCTAATCAGCCACGTGGCCGCAAGCCGTCTATGCGGCTCAAAATACATCCTATTATAAATAACAGGGTGCCACTCCCCTGCAAAGGCTAGCTACCTTCAAGCGAAAAGCAATTTCTTCACGAGCTAGAGACTGCATCAGATAGTCCACGGAGTAAGGCAGAGTTGATAGTACTTTCTCGAGCCTCCACTGTCACCACCAAGAATGAAAACTAAACAACTGTATTTAGATTGTTTTTCTAGGATTTCTTTCTAGGCTTTCTTTTGTACAAGCAAGTTTGCAATCAAGTTCAGTATTCTGTAATACATGTCTTTAATTTTTTTATGGCAAATAGGACCTTGGGCTGGTTTTGTTAGGTAGACTATTTAAATATAATTAGAGTATGCAGTTTAACTGAGTTGGCTCAAGTCCAGGAAGATTGGGTTAGACTGGTTTCATGTTTAAA
This sequence comes from Iris pallida, assembly GCA_029216955.1. Classification (NCBI taxonomy): domain Eukaryota; kingdom Viridiplantae; phylum Streptophyta; class Magnoliopsida; order Asparagales; family Iridaceae; genus Iris; species Iris pallida. The sequence goes on along the minus strand of JANAVB010020599.1, from coordinate 12,581,370 downwards.
TCGTTTGATGTCTAGGTTGAGCTCAATGGTAGAGCATGTGTAGCTAATAGTGTGTAGAAATATTTTGCTATTAATAATTATTCTTAGAAATAGAGCTTTAGTAGAAATAAGTTTCTTAGGTTAAATATTAGGAATAGAGGTTCAATGCTAAGTTGGAATTTTAGAAATATATTATAAGAATATTTACTGTAGCCCCTCTTCCCAAAAATCTGGAAAATATTTTTTACTGTAACCCCTCTTTGACAGAGATTTACTGTAGCCCGTCTTCCCAAAAATCTAGAAAATATTTTTTTCTATTTGAATTAAAGGGGTAATTTTTAGATTTTTTTATAAACATTTAATTAAATAGTTATTGCAACAATGCTTCTTAGTCATGATTGAGTTTTGGAGCACAAGATGACAAGAAATCGTTCCACTGATGGTGCACTAGCATACCTTGACTAGTGTTTTAGCAATGGTAGAGAAGGCCGAGCCATAACGATGACCTAACTAGGAAAATCAGGCTAAGTTGTGGTTGACTCCTATAAATAATTTAATTAGTTATTTATTACAATTATGACTCTTAGAAAATTTGGTTGTACCAAACTAGTCAGACTTGACCCGATCCAAGCCCAAGCTCTAGTAGAAATGTAGTGCAGCTAATGGCGTCCTTGTACATATATATATATATATATATATATATATATATATATATACATATATATACATTTATAATTTCGTTTTGTTTTTATTTGAATTAAAGGGGTAATTTTTGGAATTTTTTTATAAACATTTAATTAAATAGTTATTGCAATAATGCTTCTAAGTAATGGTTGAGTTTTTGAGTACAATATAACTAGAAATCGTGGCACGGATAGTGCACTAGCGTGCCTTGACTAGTATTTTATCAATGGTAGAGAAGGCCGAGCCATAACGATGACCTAACTAGGAAAATCAGGCTAAGTTGTGACTTGTCTCCTATAAATAATTTAATTAGTTATTTATTACAATTATGACTCTTAGAAAATCCGGTTGTACCAAACTAGTCGGACTTGACCCAAACCAAGCCCAAGCTCTAGTAGAAATGTAGTACAACCAATGGCGTCCGTGTATATATATATATTTTGGCGTCCTTGTATATATATATATATATATATATATATATATATATATATATATATATGAAAGAAGATATATATATATATATTTTTGAAAAAAGAAGATATATATATATATATATATATATATATATATATATATATATATATATATACATTACTAGTTCATTTTTATAGTCTCATGAATAGTTTCTATAAATTGTATGTTAAATATAATGCATACAATATTCGCTATTTAAATTATATTTACCGTGGAAATATATTGTATGTTAAAATATATATATATATATATATATATATATATATATATATTTATATATATATATATATATATATATATATATATATATATATATATATATATATACACACACACATTACTAGTTCATTTTTATAGTCTCATGAATAGTTTCTATAAGTTGTATGTTAAATATAATGCATACATTATTCGCTATTTAAATTATATTTACCGTGGAAATATGATAACATGATCTTTCAATGATATTTTGGAAAATTGGAATTTATTTAGGCTATATATAATTGTGTGCAAATATATTCATATATGACAAACATAGTGCCTTATAGATATATCCAAAGATTTTTATTTATAAATTTTATTAAATAGAATTAATAATATATAGATGTTATTTAAATTTGTATAGATTATTCTCTAAATTAATGGTTGTATATGCTTATATATATATATATATATATTTTTAATGAACACCCCTCTTTTTATTAATCAAGGCTCAAAATGCTGAAGCCTGAAAAGTATACAAGGCCAAAGCCGAAACAAGTATACCACCAAAAGGAAGAACAGGGGAGAGGGGGAAGGAGCGACCGCAGCCGCCAAAACTACGAGGTATTCTGATGCCAGAATGCCGGAGAGCTGTGGGCGCATAGTGAACTTCTTTTTCGACATTGTCGGTAAATTTCCCGGATTAGCTGATCGGCAGAGTATTGGTGTTCATCGTATCTCGCTTTGTTGCGATTTTTCCAAATAGCCCAGGTGGCGGCCGCTGCAACGATCTGGTGGCCGTGGGACGCAACTCCCCAGTGGGCCAGAAGATCGATAAAGCACCCATCTCCTGGGGTGGTTTTGTAGGTGTGATTGAGGGTGCTCCAGATTTTGTTAGAGAGGCTTCCGTCCAGGAAAATGTGGTCAATTGTCTCCGTCTGACGCTCGGTGCAGCAATTACAAGCAGACGCCAGGCTGAAGCCGATAGAGTTAATGATATCATCGGTGGGCATTTTCTTTCTCATGACTCTCCATAGGAGGAAGGACCATTTCTTTGGGATGCAAGAATGCTAGTATCTCGCAATGAAGCAATCTTGACCGTTCTCTTGGATCGCAAGTCTCGTCGATCGTACTGAGAATGCTCCAGAACTTTCCAGCGACCACCTCAGCTTATCAGCGTCGAGCCCAAGGATAAGTCCGTGCTGACGAATGATGTCGACCGTCTCGCCGCCGGACCAATCGCAGATTTTGTCCCAATTCTAATCGTTATTGGTGTGGTTCCACAGGTCTTTGATCTTGCTATTACTGGGGTAATTGGTGATGTTAGGGATAAGACTGTTACCGATCCATCTCTCCAGGAAGGGGTTAGCCTCGCCTGAACCCAGATGAAGTCTGATCACTGGTTCTGCCAGATCCCGACCTCGAAGAATACGACGCCAAGCCGCTGAGGATCTGCTGTTGGCTTTAGCCATCGCTGGGTGGGTGTGTTTGAAGTACCCGGCCTTCATAAACCTGGTCCACAAGTTTTGGCTTGTGCGTAATTTCTACCACAGTTTCATCGAGAACGCTTTGACGATGTGATCGAGTTTGGTGAATCCGAGCCCACCGATCGCGATCGGGGCTGCCATGGTTTCCCAGCTGGCCTAGTGGTGTTTGTCTTGCCCCTTGTTGTGCCCCCAGAAGAAATTACAAAAAATCTGCTCAATTGACGCAATAACCTTCTTGGTCGGGGAACAAGCAGCTAGGGTATGGATGGGGACGGAGTTGTGCATATGTTTGATAAGAATAATTTTGCCTCCTGGGGATAGGGTGGCGTTGTGCCATCCTTCGATCTTGTTCCTGATTTTGTTGATCAAGTTCTCGAAGATGCTGGCGTTCCATTTTCCGTACACTAGGGGACAACCAAGATAGTTGAAAGGAGGATGTGCCACCGTGAAAGAAGTTAGATGGGTGAGTCTAGTAGCGTTCTCGATATTGATGCTGTGGTGGGCGTAGATGACACTCTTGGATTGGTTGATCTTCTGGCCTGAGCATCTGGAGTACTGCTTCAGGGTGTTATGGACCACCTCCATCGATCCTACTTCCCCGGATGAGAAGATGAGTAAATCATCGGCAAAGGCCAGGTGGGTGATGGTGGGGCATCCGCTGGACGTATGGTATTGTTGGAAGTTCGGGGTGTTGACCATGTTGTTGAGATTTCTGCTCAGAGCGTCTACTGCAATGATGAATATCGTAGCCGAAAGAGGGTCGCCCTGTCTGACCCCGCGGCTAGATTTAAAGAATCCCTCAGGTTGGCCGTTGATAACTGTGGAGAACCATGAGTTGCTGACGGATCTCCATACGATGTTGGTCCAGTTCTCTGAGAATCTGAAAGCTCTGAAGACCCAGATCACGAACTGCCAATCGAGTCTGTCGTATGCTTTTTCCATGTCAATTTTGATGGCGATGTTGCCCCCTCTTGCCAAAAATTTCATGCAGGTGATGAGTTCTTGAGCCAGCATGATATTGTCCTGGATGTTCCTTCCGTGAACGAATCCGCTTTGCTCCTCCGAGATGATTTTGGGGAGAGTATCTGTCATTCTGGTAGCTATGATCTTGGATATGATTTTGTTGGTGAATGTGCAAAGACTGATGGGTCGGAAATCTCGAAAGGAGTTAGGGTTGTCTTTTTTCGGGATGAGGATGAGGTTGGCACTGGAGATAGCTTTGGGGGTAGTGAGCTCCTTGAAGGAAGGCAATGGCCGCTTCGGTGATGTCTCTCTTGATGATATCCCAGCAGATGCGAAAGAAATTGCCAGAAAAGCCATCTGGGCCGGGGGCGCTATGAGCGTTCAAGGCCCACACCATGTCTTTTACTTCCTGCTCAGACAGGGGGCGTTCCAACCAAGCATTGTCGGCGTCATTGATGATAGTGGGAATTTGGTCAAGGAAAGGTGTGTCTTTGTAGACCGTCTCCTTGGAGAATAATTTGGTGAAGAAATCGGCAGCCGCCTCTTGGATCCCCTTGTGATCGGTTCTGATGATGCCTTGCTCGTCAACTATATGGTGTATCGATAGTTTGTGTCTTTTGCCATTGACGCATGCGTGGAAATATTTGGAGTTTTTATCCCCGTCGCTGTCCCATTTCAGTCTGGCTTTCTGCTTCCAGAAATCGGTCTCGACTTTAAGCCTGAATTTGAGCATCGCCTTGGTTAGGTTCAAGGCTCTCCTGGCCGTTGGGGTTCGATCTGAGAGGAATAAAGCTTCTGCTCGGGTCACATCGTCTTCTGCAACGCAAATTGCTTGAAAAATGTCCCCAAAGGCAAGTTTGCTCCATTTGGAAAGAGCTTTCCTGGTGGCTTTAAGCTTGTTGCTGACCCGAGTGAGGGGATTAGGGGAGTCTTGACTGTTCCATGCTTCTGCAACGATGCTCAAGAACTGCGGGTGATCAGTCCAAAAGTCGAGGAATTGGAAATTTTTTTGGTAGGAAGTTGTTGTTTTTGATTTCCACCAGGATGGAGGCATGGTCGGATTCTGTGGAGTTGAGGTGAGTCAGGGTGGATTTGATCCTCATATCGTGCCAGTGCGCGTTGGTGAGGGCTCTGTCCAGGCGGAAATATTGGCGACGGTCGCCGTCCTGCATGTTACACCAGGTGAATTCACTGCCTTTGAACTGGAGAGGAGTAAGACGAGCATTGAATATGAAGTCGTTGAAGTCTTGCATGGCTGATAGGGGCGGAGGACGACCTCATATCTTCTCTTCTCTGCAGGTGATGGCGTTGAAGTCCCCTATGCAAAGCCAGGGGGTGTTGGTGTTGTGGGGATAGGTGTCTAGAAGGTTATTCCAGAGGTATTTACGATCGGCGATGACACAGCTGCCATGGACCGCAGAAAGAATGGCCCGCTCCGGAAGAGTGGGGTGGGTGACCCAGCAGGAGAGGGCTTATTGGGAGTCCTGAATGATTTCAAGATTAATGTCCTTCGATCCGAGAATCCAGATGTCGTTCCTGCCAGCTATCGCCGTGGGGAGACCCAGGGCTAACTGGGTAGATCTGAGATATTTGGAAGGGATTTTGGGTTCAATGATGATGAAGATGTCTATCTTATGAATTTTTCGAAGACTGGAAATTCTCCTTAATGTCGGTTTGTTAGCCAGACCTCGAACATTCCAAGATAGGATGTTAAGCATTTATAAGATTATGGAAGAGTTTTTTGTTCCGCCTTGCGGCGGATCTGGTTTGGATGTTGGCAGTTGTGACGGAGCCTGATTCGCTCCGTTGGGAGTTCGATGGTTTCGCTTTCGCTGTCGTGGGAGGATTGGGGTTGATGCTCTCGAACGGACCTGAAGGGGAGTCTATCAGATCACCAGCTGAGTCGACTGCCGGATCCTCCGAGGGAATGGTTAGGGAGTCGTGCGCACTCTCTATCAACAGTTGCTGAAGGGGGACTCCTGCGGCTAGGACTTGCAGACCTCTGCTCGCTTGGTCGGAGCCAAGGATGGCAAGGGCTTCAACGACCTGGTTCGCGTAGGGGGAATGGTGAGCTTCGAAGTCGTAGGGAGGAGTCGGGTGGACAGCTCCCTGACTTATGGGGTGGATATGGAGATCTGCGCTGCCCGGGTCGACAGCCTCCTCCTTATGCGAGGAGGTGGAAGAGAGAGGCGGTGTTTCGGAGATGTTGGTACCATCTGGAGGGCTGCCGGAGTCCGGATCCTCTGATTCAAGAATGGCGAATTGGTTGGAGATCGCTAAGTGTTTGGAGATAAAAGGTATCAGGGCCCTGATGTGTTGCTCAATGGAGGCTTTCTCTTCGTTACTGGAATCAAATCGAATGTGGAAGTTCGGAAGAGGGAGGATGGGCGATTTGGGGGGTTGTCCAGTCGGTGGGTCGGTAGCTTTCTTGGATGACTTCTTCTTAAGCTCCGGATGAAGGCGGTGGCAGAACTTGGGTTGGTGGCCTCTCAGATGGCAATGGTTGCAGAACAATATGTGATTGTCGTAGAGGATTTATTGGGTGTGGGAGTGGTTGCCTAGCTCGATAGTGATGAAGTTAGGTAGTTCTGAAGTGAGATCTAGTTCAACACAGATTTTTGAGTAGTGGGCTTTGGTGAGGTTACTGGTCTCGGGCGCTGTGGCCACGTACGTCCCGAAGGAGTTGGCGATGTGCCTTAGCGCCGCTGGGACAAAGCAAATAAGAGGGAGGTTAGAGAGGGTAACCCAAGCAGCGACTGTGGCTGAGTCTTCTTTAGTATTGAACCCTGGAGACCACCTAATAATCTTCATCTGGTGGGTGTCAATCCTGCAAGTGCCCTTGGACCATACAGTCCTGTGATCGTTGTCTGACGAAAGGTGTAGGAGAATGTGTTTGGGGTCGAAGGGGGCCACGCGGTAGTCGGATGCGAGATTCCATTTGGCGATAGCTTCCTGCACCCTAGGAAATTTGGGACAGTCGGTAGAAAATTTTAGGACGAATGTGTGAGGAAAAGCCGCTGACAGTGACGACAGTTCCTTGTCGGAGAAGGGGATGACTGGAGCTAAGGTTTCATGGGAATAGTCAATGTCCGGCAGATGGACATCTGGGATAATGATGCCCTTCGGGGGATTGAGATATGGGCGAAGCATGGCGGCATAGGAGGGTTGGGACGGACTGGATGCCGAAGGTCCCGGTGGGCCGGAGCTAGTAAGCGAGGGTCCTCGCTGGGGGAGGATGGTGAGACCGCTGCTGGGGGGAGTGGGGGGGGATGGATCCGTGGAATGCCTGTCTAAAAGAATGCTGAGGGGGGGAGCCGGGGCGCCTGGGGTGGCAGAGACGGAGGCGGCAACTCCGCCAGGAGGGACCTGGGGTGAAGCAGCCGCCACAGAGGGGAGAGCAACCAGAGATTCCACGGGAGACGGGACCGTGCCGGCTAAGATGGGAGTGAAAAAGGACGACGGGGAAGCTGGGGGCGGGGAGAAGGCGAGGGCGAATGAGGGGGCTGGGGGGACGGAGGGCTCCGGGGTCGAGCTTGGAAGGGCTTGACTGCCTGAGGAGGGGGGGCTTTGAAAGACAGGAAGGGGACGGAGGAAGGCGGGAGAACTGCGCCAGGGTGAAGGGGAGGCTGGGGGCGTAAGAGAGAATGGGGGGGGTGGAGTGGAGTGCTGGAGGGGGGAGTGGTGAAGAGCTGGGAGTGGGATGGCGGATTGCGCGGGGGGGTATGAGAGCGCTGGCGCTAAAGGAGGAGGGGGACGGGAAGGCAAGCACAAGAGAGTAGGGGTTACTTGCTCAAGATGGAGGGAGTCTCCAAAGGCTGAGTCAGCCTATAGCTGATGCGCAAGGGGGGGAAGTGATTCCGGAGTGTGCACAAATGGAGTTGAAAAAGAATAGACAGGTGGCTGCTCCAATTGGACAGTTGGCTGCACCAATTGCACAGTAGGGATGAAATGAAAGGGTGACCACTCCACCTGGGACCCACCAAGTGAAGGGGAGAGAGAACAGAGGCCACGCGCAAGGCCTGGCGCGGTCACAGATGGGGCCGCCTCGAGAAGAGCGCCTCGATAGGGGTTCCCAAGGAGCAGAGGGGCGTTGGGCCCTAGGACAGAGCTGCAGGGAAGCTCTCCTCCCGAGGGAGGGAAAGAAGATTTCGAAAAATGGGGGAAGGCGGAGGCGAGGTGCTGCGGCAGAGCCGGGCCGGGGGTGGCCGCTCCGTTGACCAGGGCGAAGGATGACGAGGGGGCGGAGGAAACTCCCGACGATGAGAGGAGGGAATGGCCACTCCATGGCTGAGGAGCAGGATGACCGGAGAGCTCGCCTAGCTGCGCGTGGATGGAGAGGGTTGGCGGCGATGGGTTGAACGGAGGGGGAGGAGAAGGAGGGCGGGATTGGAGGGCGGCGGGAAGCAGCTGGCTGATGAGAGCCAGCGCCTCGGGGGGCCACTGGAGCGCCATCGGAGGAGGGGAAGATGGTTGGTGGGAGGGAAGGAAGGGGGCGGCCGGCCTAAGCCGGCCACGGGGAGTGGATCTCTTGCTCGGGGAGAACAGGGAAGCAGGACATGGCTATATATATATATATATATATATATATATATATATATATATATATATATATATATATATATATATATATATATATATATTTCAAGGTCACATAATTTTTTTTTTTATAAATAATGTAATTGTTATATGTAGTAAGTATTAATTTGTATGTACAAATTACATTCTACACTAGACTAGAAATTATTTCTAAGACTTTTAGAGTATGTAATGTGTTTATACATATATAGATATATGTGTGATTATGGTCATATATATAACCATATATATATATATATATATATATATATATATATATATATATATATATATATATATATATATATATATTTTATGGTTATATATATATATATATATATATAACCATAATATATATATATATATATATATATATATATATATATATATATATTTATATATATGTGGTTGAGGGTTTTTGATGGTCGGTCTACGTATCTATATATATATATATATATATATATATATATATATAATTATTTATATATATATATATATATATATATATATATATATATATATATATATATTAAAAAATATATATATATATATATATATATATATATATATATATATATATATAATATATATATTTTTAATATATATATATATATATATATATATATATATATATATATATATATATATATATATATATATTTTAATATATATATATATATATATATATATATATATATATATATATATATATGCGCAGACTCCTCAGACAAGGGGACCTACAGATCCAGGTTTGCAGAGCTCATTCTCAGCGTTCCCAATTGCCTCATAGGGGCGACAACTTCCACCACCACATGGCACCCTTGGCATCAGCGTCTAACGGCCACCAGATCGCCGCAGTGGCAGCTACGTCGGTCCTCTAGAAGAATCGGAACAAAACTAGATATGAGGGACGCCAGTACAGCGTCAACCAACTAATCCGGGAAACCATTCGCCAGTGCCATAAAAGGAGATCCCTCTGCCACCACGGTCAAACGAGATTCTGGAACTCTCTCCTCTACTCGGATCAGCCGTTTTGATCATTCTCTCCCTAGTTTTTCTCTTCTTTTGTCAGTGTACGTGTATAGGCATCGGCATTTTGCGTCTCATGGTATACTTGTACAGGTTCGGCCTTTAGGCCTTCTTGAATAAAATAGGTGTTTCCAGAATATATATATATATATATATATATATATATTTTATATATATATATATATATATATATATATATATATATATATATGTATGTATATATATATATTCAGTTGGCATCACCTACTAAATGTTAGTAAATCGAAATACATATGGTTATTGGTAAAAAAATTATATATATATATATATATATATATATATATATATGTTTATTTTTTTAAGTAACAACCCATTTTATTCATGAATGCCGAAAAGGCCGAACATATACATGTATACCATAAGCGCAAAATGTCGAGGCCTATACACGTATACTGTCAAAAGAGGAGAAAATTAGAAACCAAAACGGCTAGGCCGGGGATAGAAGAGAGTTCTAGAAGACCGTCTGGCCATGCTTACAGAGGGAGCTCCATTTGCGGCACTATTGAATGGTCTCCCAAATCAGTTGGTCTGCGTAGTACTAGTAGCCTTCATATCTCGCCTTGTTGCAATTTTTTTAGATAACCCACGTGGCGGTGGCAGCTACATTCTGGTGGCCATAGGATGTGGAAGTCCAGGTCGCCATGAGGTCGTGGAGGTTGTCGCCCCAATGAGGCATTCTGCAACGCTGGAAAAGTACTCTCTAAACCTTGACCGGAAGGTCCCATTAATTGAGGATGCGGTTGACTGTTTCTGATTGACGATCAGAGCAGCTTGTGCACGCTGACGCAAGGCTGAACCCGATAGTGTTGAGAGTGTCATCAGTGGATAGGATATTGCGTAGGGCTCTCCAAAGAAGAAAGGACCATTTCTTTGGGATGCATGTCTACCAGAAGGATGCAATGGTTGGAGATGGCGCTGCATTGCCAAGGATCATTCTTCTGGTCGATCTAATCGTGAATGCTCTGGCAACTGCGGGCGACCACTAGAGCTTATCTACGTCCGACCCAATCATTAATCTGCTACGGCGGATGCAATCGACCGCCTCTGACCTGGCCCAGATCCAAATTTTATTCCAATTCCAGTTGCTATCAGAGGGGTCCTACAAGTCCTTGATGGTGCTGTTCCTAGGGGCCGCTGAAAGGTTGGGAAGCAAGATGTCACCAACCTAGAGCTCCAGAAATGGCGATGAATTGCCGTTGCCAACCTGTAGGCAAATCGCTGGTTCGGCAAAAGACCGCCCGATAAGAATACGACGCCAAGCCGCTAAGGATCTGCTGTTTGATATGGCCGTCGACGAGTGGATGTGCTTGAAGTATCTAGCCTTCATGAACCTGATCCATAAGTTTTGACTCATGCGGAGCATCCACCACAGTTTCATCAAAAAGGCATTAACGATGTGGGAAAGTTTTATGAAACCAGGCCCCCTCCCCGGTAGGACGAGCCATGGTATACCAAGTAGCCCAATGGTGCTTGTCGTTGCCACCGCTGTGCCCCAGAGAAAGTTGTTGAAGATACTCTCGATGGAAGATAGAACATTCTTGGGGGGGAGCACGCAGCCAGGGTGTAGATGGGAATGGATGTAAGGACGTGATTGATGAGGATCATCATGCCTCTGGGGGATAGGATAGCATTATGCCAGCCCTCGAGTTTGTTCATGATGCGATTGATCAGGTTCTCAAAGATACCGACATTGGATTTACCGTACACGAGGGGACATCCAAGGTAGTGGAATGGAGGATGCTTGATGGGGAAGGAGGTGGTAATGGAGAGGCTAGCCGCTTGCTCTCCCTTGATTTTGTGATGGGTGTAGATAATACTTTTATCCGGATTGACCTCCTGCCCTGAGCACCAGGCGTATCTCTGAAGTGTATTGTGGACTACTTCTGCCGACCCGGCGTCCCCGGAAGAGAAGATGAGGATGTCGTCTGCGAAAGCCAGGTGGGTGATGATCGAGCAACCGCTAGTGGTATGATAGTGCTGGAAGTTGGGGGTGCTCGCCATCTTATTAAGGTTTCTGCTTAATGCATCCGTCGTAATGATGAAGATGGTGGAAGATAGAGGATCTCCTTGCCTAACCCCACGACTCGATTTGAAGAAATCGTCCGCCTGACCGTTGATAACCATGGAGAACTACGAGTAGCTGATCGATCTCCGCACGATGTTGGTCCAGGTTTCGGAAAATCCGAAGGCTCTGAAGACCCAGATCATGAATTGCCAATCCAGTCTGTCGTAAGCTTTCTCTATGTCAAATTTGATGGCTATGTTGCCCCCTCTTGCTGGGAGCTTCATGCAGGTAATTAACTCTTGGGCCAATATGATGTTATCTTAGATATTTCTCCCCCGGACATAGCCCTCTATTCCTCCGAGATGATCATAGAAGTAAGCCAGCCATACGGGAGGCGATGATCTTGGATATGATATTGTTGGTGAAGGTACAAAGAATGATAGGAAAAAAATTACGAAATGTCTCTAGGTTATCTTTCTTCGGGATGAGGATCAGATTGGTGCTCGAGATGGCTCTGGATTAGGTAGCTCCCTGGAGGAAGGCGGAGACCGCATTGTAGATGTCTACCTTGATGATGTCCCAGCATGTGTGGAAAAAAAAACCCCCAAAAACCCGTCTGGTCCAGGCGTACTGTGTTCATTAAGGGCCCGGATGGCATCTTTTACCTCTTCTTCTGAAGGGGGCTGTTCAAGCCGGATATTCTCAGTGTCGCTAATAAGGTGTGGAACCTCGTCCAGGAAGGTGTTGTCTTTGAGGACCGTTTCCTTGGAGAATAGTCAGGAATAGAACTTTGCGACAGCCACTTGGATACCCTTTTCATCGCTGATGTTGGTTCCGTTGTCGACGACAATCTGATGAAGAGTGAGTTTCTATCTTCAACCATTGACGCAAGCGTGAAAATAGCTCAAGTTTTTGTCCCACTCGCTGTCCTATTTAAGCTTCGCTTTTTGCTTCCAAAAATCGGTCTCAACTTTCAGCCTGAATTTGAAGATGGCTTTGGTGAGGTTCAGGGCCTTACTGGTAGCTGGCGAACAGTCGGTCATGTACCTGGCTTCGGCACGAGTAACGTCATCCTCAGCCTCATGAATGGCTTGAAAAATATCTCCATAAACTTGCTTGCTCCAGGCTGCTAGGGCTTTCTTGTGTCCTTGAGCTTGTTGGCCACCCGGTTGAGAGATTCGGGGAAGTCCGTGCTGTTCCAAGCTTCCGTGACGCCGTCCAAGAATTGGGGGTGGTCGCTCCAGAAGTCCAAGAAACGGAAACTCTTTTTGGACAGGCTAGATATGCTAGTAATTCCAACTAGCAGGGGAGCGTGGTCGGATTCGGTAGCATTAAGGTGAGATAGCTTGGAGGTAGTCCCTATACCTTGCTAGTGGGCGTTCATTATGGCAATGTCGAGGCGAAAGTATTGCCGACGGTCGCCTTCCTGCATGTTGCACCAGGTGAAGGCGTTGCCAGTGAACGGAAGAGAGGTAAGGTGAGAGTTGAAGATGAAGTTGTTGAAGTCTTGCAAGGTTGAATAAGGAGGAGGGTGGCCGCCCGCTTCTCTGTAAGTGATAGCGTTGAAGTCCCCTATGCATAGCCATGGGAGGTTATGGTGGTGTTGGTGGATGTCCAGGAGGTCATTCCAGAGGTGTTTGTGATCCGCGATGTCACAGCTGCCATTAACCGCGAAAAGGATCGCGCACTTGGGGATCAAAGGGTGCTCCATCCAGCAATAAAGGGCTTGCCCAGATTCTTGGATGACTCCGATTTTGACGGCCTTGGAGCAGAGGATCCAAATGTCGTGTCTGCCAGCAATGGCCGAGTGAAACCCTAACTTCAGTTGAATGGATTTGAGTCTCTTATATAGGATTTTGGGTTCAACGATGATCAAGATGTCGATCTTGTGAGTCTTCTTAAGGCTGGTGATTCTCCTCATAGTTGGTTTGTTCGATAGATCGCGGACATTTCAGGAGAGAATGTTCAGCATTAATGGAGCTTGGGAGGATTGGTTGGTTCGCTTTGCTGCGGACCTGGTGTGCATGGTCGGGACTTTGCGGCCCCTTTCTTATCAGATTTCCTAGTTGTGGTGGATGCTTCCTCCGCCGTCTTAGTGGATGTACCGAGGATGGAGTCCTCGGAGCGGTTTTAGAGGGTGGCTTCGGGAGGGGGGCGACCGTTTCTCCAGCGGAGTCGAGTTCGGCTTTCTCCGATGGAATGAGAAGGATGTCGTCGGAGATTCCAATCTGGTCGCCTTCCGCCTAGAGCGGGTATCCAGCATCAAGCGCTTGAAGACCTATAAGGGCCTGCTCTGGCCTTAGAATAGCAAGGACGTCTATGGCGGTGACTCCGTAGGAGGTTTGGTGGTCTGTGGCGTTCGGAAGTTCTTGGAGGGTCTCATCTGCGTCCTCTGGAAGGGTCGCTAAGGTCCTTAGAGTCCGTTTCGGGGGCCATGACTGAGTCTGCAGGAAAGGCTATTTCATGGGAGGAGTCGATCTCTTTTGAAGCGAGTGCGTTGAACTGGTTGGAAAGGGGTAGGTTTGGTGGGTTGTAGGGGATCATCGCTTTGTCCGAGAAGGTGCCTCTGCCAGATTTGCCTTCATTGGAGTTGAATCTGGTGTGGGAATTCGGTAGAGGAAGCAGGAGGGATTGAGCAGGTTTTTGATGCTGGTTTCCATTGTGGTGGGGTTCTTTCCACTCCGATTTCTTCTTAAGCTCTGGATGAAGACAGAAGCAATGCTTAGAGAGGTGATAGCGTAAATGGTAGTGTGAGCAAAAGATTATGTGATTGTCGTAGATGATTTATTGGGTGTGAGTCTGGTTGCCAATTTCGATAAGGATATGGTTGGGGGGGATCGAAGGAGAGGTCTATTTCCACACATATCTTGGCATAGTGGACTTTGGTCAGGTTGCTACTTTCTGTAGCAGTGGCCACGTAAAGTCCCGAAAGAGTTGGCTATACGCCTAAGGGCCGCCGGAACGAAGCAAATGAGCAAAAGATTGGAAAGGATCACCCAAGCGGTGACCATCGCTGAGTCTTCCTTAGTATTAAAGTTCGTTGACCACTTGATTATCTTCATCTGGAGGAATCGACCTTACTGGTGCCTTTGGACCACACGGTCATGTGGTCAAGGTCGGAGGAGAGATGGAGCAGAATATGCCTCGGGTCGAGTGGGGCTACCCTGTATTCTGCAGATAGCCGTCAACTGGTAATAACCTCCTGGACTCGGGCGAGTTTGGGGTAGCCTGATGAGAATTTGAGGACAAAGGAGTAAGGAAATGAGGTGGCCAGAGAGGAGAGTTCATGGTCGATGAAGGGCACCGTCGGCATGGAAGTTGCCAGCGGTTACTCGACTTCGGAAAGGGGACGTCCAGAAACAGGAGCCCCTGCTTGGGTGCCATGTCCGGGCGAAGCTTGTCGACGAAGGAAGGCATCGACGGCACCGTCGAAGGATATTGGGTTGTGCCTGGGCCATTCAATGACCCAGGATGCGCCATAGCTGGTATCTTAGGTTGCATGAACCGATGGGTCGTGCCAAGCACAATAGACAGTATTGGGAGGTGGCCAGGTTACGCCAAGCCCATCTGGGTTGCGCCTAGGCCATGCAAGGACCCAGGTTGTGTCATAGCGGACTGAAAAGGTTGCACCAGTACAGGGGTTACGCCAACTATGGCAGACTGTCTAGGTTACGCCGAGCCCATCCGGGTTGCGTCCAGTCTAATAACAGACCCAGGTTGTGCCATAACTGGCTGGTTAGGTGAAGTCGGTTTTGAGAGGGGGCCAGGTTGTGCCGAGTATACGGCCTGCCCAATAGCCCCAGGTTGGGGCAACGGAGGCAACACATGTTGCATCGACCCATGGCCCATGCCCAGCAGTAGAGGAGATTGACCAGTAAGGGGCTCAGGTTGTGCCTACGAGAGCAGCCCAATCTAGAACCCAGGTTACGCCAAGCATGTAGCACGAACCCGTACGCCAAGGTGAGAGTCGCTCAGCCGATGCTGGGTTGCGCCTAGAAGGGGGAGGGTCTACCCATATGGGAGCCCAAGTTGCGCCAACAAGGGCAGCCCACAAGGGTTCCCGATCGACACAAGCTAAAGGGGATGGTCCTTAGGCGGATCAGAATACTGAGGCGCCACCGAGGTGCGTGCCTCAGTATTCATAATGAGAGGCGCTACCAAGGGGCGCACCTCGGGATACGTACGGTCCAGCATATACAGGGTTGTGCCCAGATTATCATCATCCAGCAGACACTGTGTTGTGCCAAGCTGGAGGTGCCCAATCGGGGCCCCAAGGTGCGCCAACGGCAGCTCCCCACAGGTTCCGCCACCTTTCAAATTTGAAAGCAGTGGGAAAAAAAATGCGGGCAGGAATTAGGAATTAGAATTCGAATGCAATATCGAAAGTGGGGAAGGAGGTGGGCGAAAAAGTTGGGTGGGGAGTTGGGGGGCAGGAGGTCACCGCCGATGACCGGAGCACGGCCATCCACGGGGAGGCCGCAGCAAGCTACGTCTGAAAGAAGCATCGCGTCTACCACCGCCGCCTGGGCGGAGGGCGACCAACAGAGGGTCTGACTATGGCGAACTGGTCGGAGGACCAGGCCAAGGCCGACGGGGGTCGACGAGAACCAGGGGGAGGTTCGCCGGAGCAAAGCTCTCCAACCATGGCTGAGGGCCGCAAACGTCGAAGGAAGGGGACAACAACGACCAGGACGGAGACGCCGGCCAGGGAAGGATTGCCGCGAGGAGGGGAAAGAGGAGAAGGGGGAGGGAGCAAGGATAAGAGCAAGGAGAGAATAAAAAAATTAACTAGACTCTTATCAAAACATGGCCAAAGAGATATCCAAAAAAACAAATCTCTTTGCCAAGTATTGAGACTAACCCGAGATAATAAAATAATAGATCGATCAAGAGAATGCAAAATATTATAGCCATTATGAAATAAGTGTATTCTCTAGAAATAGAAAAATCTCAACACAGAAGCTCAAACCATAGTAGCTAAGACATAGGAAATATGATATATCAATTATAAGAATCCTTATGTGCTACGAAAACAACATTAGGCAACAATAATTCTAAAGAAGCATAAACCCAATGAATGAGCAAGGAAATATCATTAAGATCAACAAAGTTAAATGCTAAAGATATCAAAAAGTATATTTTTCAAAGAGCTTTCATAGTGCACCATAGTAATTATATAGAAGATATAGATTTGAAAATGTGCACTAATAAAGGCAGTAAAAAAGACAAAAGACAAAATCAAGTGTTTCTTTAAAGAACTTCCATAAATAGTCAAGAGTAAGACATTCATAAGTACTTTCTCTCAGCATCCTAACTTAAAGAATTAAAGACAAGTAATTCTCAAAAGTTAGGAAACATCATGTTTGCCATTGATTGTCAGAGAACAGAACAGTTTTATAGGACGACTGAACTTTAACTCACAATTACAAACTCGCTTGTACAAAAGAGAGCCTAGGAACAAAACCTAGGAAAAGAAATCTAAGTACAATTGTTTAATTTGGATTCTGGGGGGGTGACGGTAGAGGCTCGGGAAAGTGCTATCAACTCTGCCTTACTCCTTGGACGATCGAACGCAACTTCGGCTTCGGTGAAGAAATGCTCTGTGTGTATCTCTGTGTATATGCAAAGGAACAGCACCTTGCTATTTATAGGAATTCATGAGTAATGGGGTGTATAGCCATGTGGCTAATTTTGGACCACATCCTTGTAACTGTACCTTAAGAAGTGGGCAGCTGGGGATTGGTTAAGATTGATAATGATCTGTTTGTTACACGAAATCCAAACTGTTAATGACTTGGTCAATTTCTGCCACGTGTCTCAACTGCTACTATGTGGCGAGCCGTATGAATGATGCACCCAGGCGGAGCCGCATGAAGGACTGTCCCCAAGCCGCATGAAGAGTGTCTCATGATTGGGCCGCATGAGGGTTGTCCCATGACCGGACCGCATGAGAGTGGCTTCATGACAGAGCCGCATGAGAGTTGTCTCATGTCCGAGCCGCATGAGTGTTGTCTCATGTCCGAGCCGCATGGGAGTGGCTTTATGACAGAGCCGCATGAGAGCTGTCTCATGTCCGAGCCGCATGAGAGTTGACTTATGTCCGAGCCATATAAGAGTGGTCTCATGACTGAGCTACATGAAGGTCGCATGGGCGACCCGCATAGAGAACTTTCTTTAGAATTTATGAACTGTGCCAGATATCATGAAGCTTTTTTCATCTTTTTAGGAGCATTTCATGTCTCGTCTTTATGTCAGAGCCATCATTTTTGTTAGAGATGTCACCTTTATGTCGGAGTAATAATGGCCAGCTGTATAGGCAAATTATATTGAACCGTATAAGGCCGCAGGGAGCTTTCTGAGCTGCATGAAGCTTTTTGAGCCGCATGAAGCTCCCCAGGATTTTGATCCGCATGAAACTCCCTAAGTTTTGAGCCGCATGGAGTTTTATGTTGATTCTAGGTCGCATAAGAAACATAATTCTTTTCCATGCTTCTACAAGACCCCCTTCAAAGTTTTCAATTTATAAAATTGAAATACTTTGAATAAGAAGCATGGGTATGTCCGCATAAGCTCTTCATGTCGCATAGGCTTCTCTGGCCGCATAGGCTTCTCTGGTCGCATAGTGGGTCGAGCTCTTCATGCCGCATAGGCTTCTCTGGACGCATAATGGCTTTCAAGCCACGTGGGCATCCCGTATCTTCGGCATTAATTGGTTCTTTGCTTTAATGATTTTAAAGCCGTCTTTTGGATAGAATCGCAAGAGTCAGCATTTAAAAACATTGATTTGCTTGGGTGATTCGGAGTTGTCTTTTGCATGAAAAGGGGATAGAATCACAAGGGTCGGCTTTATCTTCTAGGCAGCACGAAATCCAAAGCGTATATCGGTTCACACGCCTCTTGCCAGCCTACAAGTACGAGCAAATTTTGAATAGAGAGGTTCTTTACTCTCTTCTTTCTTCAATCTTTTATGCCCTAGCCGTCGTCTTCTCTAGTCTCGATCATCCATGGCCCCCAAGACTTCTTCCAGTGTTACAGCGAAGGACAAAGGAGTTGCCTTTTTATCAGCGATCTCAGTTTACCCTGACGTTCATCCTTCTATTGATGGTAAGAGCATTTTGGGAAGAAACTGCATGAGTTAAAACCCTAACTTTCATGGCTATGTCGCATGTTTTATGCATGGGCCTTTCCCTATCATGCTTTGGCATAGTTGATGCACTTTTCGTCTTTATTGGACTGCTCAAGTTCAGTGTGATGGATCCGCATAAACTGTGTCGTATGAGTCGCATGAACGCCTCATGACTGAGCCGCATGGAGTACGCTTCATGTCCGAGCCGTATGAAAAATGTCTCACGACTGCGTCGCATGAGGAATGCTTCATGGCCGAGCCGCATGAGAGTAGTCTCATGACCGAACAGCATGAAAGATACTTCATGGCCGAGCCGCATGAGGGTCATCTCATGACAGAGCCGCATGAGAGCTGCTTCATGACCGCATAAGCTCCTTATGAAATGGACCGCATAAGGACCCACCTAACAGAGCCGCATAAGCTCCTTATGAATTGGAACGCATAAGGACCCACCTAACAGAGCCGCATAAGTTCAGAAGTGATTAAGTGGTTTTTCTCTGGCTATCTTCTGACTTCTTTCTTTTGTCTTTTTCAGTGAAGTTGCCGGTCAATCCTTCAGGGGAGCTTCTGGTAGGTCAAGCTCAGCATGCTGTGGGTGTGAGATTCGACCATGTGGTCGATTATGTGTCGGCCCAAATCACCAAAGACCAACCTGAGGAGAGGCCCTCAGGCTGAGAGATATCAAGAACCAATCCTTCTTCTTTCTCTTGAGTATGATGAACTCGAGAAAATTAGGGGGCAAACATCTAAGACCCTCGTTCCTCTTTGGGGATGCCCTGACTGTAATGAACCCCAATGTTCTAGATATTTTTGAAAGTTGGAGTTTTTCTTCCATCGGGATGGCGATCCACATTCCTCAGATGGAGCATCACTTCCCGCTGTCTTGGTTCAATATGCTGCCGATGGACAAGAAAATGGTGGACTCCTGACTCTGAGCCAGCAGGGGATGTTTATGGGTGATATCCACTATAATAAAACATCGAGGTCGATCATTACAAGCAAGCTACAGATCAGCCGCTCTGTGATGGGGTAGGCCCCGGGCAGCTTCATAAATGTGCAGGGTCCCAACTTCCGGTTCTCCCAAGCTGACACTTTTATGAACCAGCTTGCTCAGAAGGGGTCCTATCCTATTAGTCGGTTGGCACTGATGAACTGGATGAACCCCACCCCTTCATGGATCAACTTGACCTCATGGATCTTTTGGACATACAAGGATCTCCTGCTCGAGATTGGCCTGTATCATGCCATTCGGGGCACCTGCTATGGTCTGCACATAAACAAGAAGCTGTTCATGGCTCTTCTTGAAATATACAACCGTCGAACGGAGACCTTCTTTACACTTGGAGGAGAGATGGGGCTCGCTCACCACGATATGCGCGAAGTCTCCAAGCTGCCCTGGGGAGACAAAGTTTTCGAGGCATATACTCCATCAACGGTTCCCGGGCTTTGTGGCTGTCTACCGGGAACTACTATGCCACCATAGTACGTGCCAGCAGATGTCAAAGAAGAAGAACGATAGCTCGGAAGGGAACCTTCCGCATACTAAGACCTGGCTTAGTTACCTTTTTAAGCTCGGTGCCTCAGGCCGGGTTTCTTCCCGAAGTCCTCGGACCCGGGAGGAGGTACAGAACCAAGTGTCGACTGCCAAGAGGGTGAAAACCATGGGCGACAGATTTGGAAGTCAATCTGACTCTTTTAGTTGTTTTTATTAGGATACTCAGAAGTTGTTCGAGAAGGCTCTTCTGGCAGGATTTCTGATGGTATGGCTGTGAACCTGCGTGGTTTTAGGAGGGGCTGGTTCTATTAAGAGAATCAGCCGAAACCTGATCGTTCATACGGTAAAGCTAGTTTTTGGGGCCAGACTAGCTCTTCTCCCCACCATGGTGTGCAGCGTATATCGTGGCCTCCCTGCCTTCTTATCCAAAGTCATCGCTCGTGATACGGCAAAAGACTTTGAACGCATCGAGCTGCCCTACCATTACCAGATGGGGTGGCTGTTGATGCATTACCAATCTTTGGTGAGGCCCGGCCCAGAGGATGACTTGACTGCTGATGATGCCTTCATCTATCAGTACCGCCGCATGCCCTGGGAGTACACCACTATGCCCGCCTGTCGGATGGTGCTGGCACGAGTGGACAGATACTCATTTTTTGTGTATGTTCCTTATTTTACTGATGAAGAAGTAAAAGCCGTACATCTTGATGGTGTCGTGTGTCCCAAATTCCTGCCCGAGAAGATGCTCCTTTTGTTGCATAACATTCGCCCTGCACATCTGGTGTATCACAACCGCAATTCCGTCTTCCTGGAGCCTTACTTATCCAGCCGATTCTCTCGACAATTTGGGTACAGTCAATTGTTTCTGGACAATCCCAGCTCCTGTCTGAGTTTTGAGGGCAGCGTTCTTGATGGCATTCGGGCTTGGCACTTCTACAACACGGTTTACACCCGTGCTACCTTCTCCATTCCCGACTTTAACGAGTCCGGCCATATTTTGTACATGGCGGCCTTGTACCATGTTATGGTGAATAAGCCCCCAAGAGATTTTGACCCAAGTACCAGTTTCATTGTTGGTACTGTTTTGGAGGATAAACCCAGAACCAGTTAGGGGAGGACAGTTGATGTATCTGACTCGGAGTCTACCAATGCAGACGAAGAGGAAGACCCTGATAACTTGCCTCCTTCTCCTGTAGATGATTTGGTCGCAGATCTGCCGCCTGTTTCGCCTAGTCCTTCACGAAAACGTAGTAGGCGTTCATCCTCTGTCGGCGGCATAACTTACTCCAAAAAACGGGCTGCGGTCAAGCCTCGCTTTTTTTGTTCTTCTTTTTTGAAATAATCTGATCATTTTTCTTTTCTTTGTAGGTGTTGGGAGAAGTGAACTCCTCAGAGACGGCGGCCGCCTCTGAGGTTGACCCTGCTCTAGCCGCCTTGATTAATGATATGACTGCCGAGCTTACTTCTACCAGGGTCGTCCCGGTGACGGCTGAGGTTCTTTCTGCTGTCGACATCTCAACCCAGGGTGATGTGGGCTATACTAAACCAATCCTCGAGGTTGCTGAACCTCAGCCGGTTGATGCTGACCCAATTGTATCCACCTCTGGGCGGCCGGGGCAGAGGAAGCAGCTGCAATCGGCTCAAGTATCGCCGTTGAAGAGATACGATGGCTGTGAGTGAGCCGCAGCTTCAGCAACCCTCCCCTGGTAAGCTAAGTCATGTCTTGACTAGTGAGGAGGTTCATTTGCTCTATCTTCATATCCTTTGGGTTAAACTGATCGATGGTTGCTCCGGACATACATGTCCGGCTCTTTCGCTGCTGACGACGGACATCGTCGTGGAAGAAGTCACTAGAGGGGATGTAATGGAAGAAAGTATGCCTCCTCCCCCTTCAACTTATATCGAGGAACCTCCGGCCGGAGCAGTAGAATGGTCGGGGCGGGAAGAAATGGTCCCTGCACCCTCCTTGGTTCATGTGGCTCCAACACCGGAGGTTGACCTTTCTGCCCTGTCGAGTCTCAGTATCCTTCGGGCGGCGGAGGAGGATATGGCTACTATTCATGCGTCTTATCGCTCGAAACTTGTTTCCCTAGTGATAGGGGCATCAAGCTCTGGCACATCTTCTTCACGACCGTCTTCAACCCTGCCAACTACTCTTTCTTTGACACCGTCTTCTTTGGAAGTTCTGGATGAATCGTCAAAGGACATGGTTGGTAGTTTTTACCGCTATCTGAATCGAGGGGTCGAAGTTGCCTTGGAGAGGGGAACATCTTTTACATTGGCTCGTTAATGTTCTCGTGGCCAGATTGAACTCCTCAGGACACTCCCCGACGGGGCGAGAATGGTTGAGCTTTTGGAACCCAAATTACTAGAGGCTGATCAGCTGGTGGCTCAGTTTTAAGGACTGCGACAAGTCGATCTGTCTTCAGCAATAGATCAGGAGCGCTCCTTCCTTATAACGGCTATGGAAAAGGTAAAGACGGTACGGGAGACGTCCAAGCCTGCTCTAGTGAAGGACCTCCGAGATTTGTCTCTGAAGTACGATCAACTAAGCCGCAGCGGAGAGGACTGTATCGCTCGGAAAGAGGCCGCCTCTCATGGGATAGCCGATACCAAGGAGCAGATCCTCCAGCTTCAGAGAAAATTGGTTTCTTTGGAATCTGAGCTCCAAGCTTTGTACGAAGATAAGGAGCTAATTTTCTGGGAGACTGACATGGTCACCCGAACCTCAGATGCCTTGGAGCGTGCACTGAAGAAACTTGAAGACGATTGGCAGGTACATGCACATCTGGAGGATGCAGAGAAGTTGACGCAAGAGGCTGAGCGCCGGGCCACCCTGAGAATTGAGCGGTCAACGTCCAAGCTGAAGGACCGGCTCCGAAAATTGTGTCGCCGAACCATTATCGGCTTTTTTCTTTCTTTTATTATTATGTTCCTCTATTTTTCAACAGGGACATGGTCCCAGAAAATGTAGTACCTTTGATTTTAAATGAATGACTATGTTTACATCATCCTTTATCTGTTGTACTTGTACTGTATCTTTGGTATTATGGTATTTGCCCCACTGGGGGACTTTCTGTGGACCTATTACCCTTGGTATACCTTGGTTTTAGGTATGGATAACAAGTTTGATAGGGATACCAAGAACAACTTCGCGGTAAGGTGGACATGGAAGTTCTTGGTATCGGGCGAAAGAATGCCATGGAGCAGCTGGGCTCCAGAGGCATGAGGTGGTAAGAAAAGAGGCGCATGTACTAGAGAACCGAGTACAGCATTTGTGGTCAGCTGCGGACATTTATGGTCAACTGTGGACATTTGTGGACCTATTATCCTTGGCGTACCCTGGTTTTGGGTACGGATAATAAGTCAAAAGAAAACCAACATACTTACTCTGAGGTAATGAGGACTTGGTAAATATGAGGATTTTACAAC
Organism: Iris pallida; assembly: GCA_029216955.1. NCBI lineage: Eukaryota > Viridiplantae > Streptophyta > Magnoliopsida > Asparagales > Iridaceae > Iris > Iris pallida. The sequence continues at coordinate 12,557,884 of JANAVB010020599.1, read as the reverse complement.
GGAGTCTTCCTACTCAGAGGTAGTGAGGACGTGTCAGGAATGGAATCAACGAAGAATACATAGAATAACTCAGAGGCAATATGGACGTAGAAGTTCTACGTAAGGGGTGATTTGTTTGTGATGGAATAGAAACAACTCAGAGGTGACATCGACATGGCTATTTCAGGAATTTTGTGGACCTGTTACCCTTTTCTACGCACTGAAAGCGTGGGTAATAGATTATAAAAAAGATGCTCTTTTAGGAAGCAAGTTCTGAGGTATGATCATATATAACTTACTACCCAGAAGATGCTATATGGATTCATTTAGAGTGACCAGAGTGTAAGTTCAGCGGTACCTAAGGATACATAACTCAACAATCCGGTTGATTCGGTGGATGTTGTTTAGACATAGTATTTTTTTAGGAACTTGCTGTTGATGGGCATCATGAGCAAGTCTCCGTTTTGCTTCGCGAGACGGTATACACCATTGGAGAATACAACCTCGATGATAAATGGGCCTTCCCACTTTGGTTGAAACTTGCCGACGGTTTTGTGAGTCATAACCATCGACCTCATAACTGCCAAGACGAGAATGTTCTCAGCTTGACCTTCTTATTGAAGGCTCCAGAGATGCGTGCTTAATAAAGCTTAATTCGTTGTTGAGCTAGCAAACGCTCTTCATCTAAGGCCTCCAACTCTTGTAACCGACGACGGTAATTATCATCCGTCGTCAATCGATAAGTGAAGGCGACACGGAGCGAGAGGATTTGAGTCTCCAATGGGAGAACTGCCTCACTTTCGTATACCAGAGAGAATGGTGTGTTCCTAGTGGCTGTCCGTACTGTAGTACGGTACGCCTACAAGCATTCGCCAAGCTTTTCATTCCAGTCGCATTTGTTTGCGGATACGAACTTTTTGATAAGCTTGATTATAGTTTTATTGAATACTTCAGCCAGACCGTTAGCCGCTGGGTTGTACGGTGTTGAAGCCACATTCTGGATTCGATGTTTGTCGTAAAACCGATAGAAGGCATGGCTTACGAACTATGGACCATTATCGTGGATGATCCTTCGAGGCAGTCCAAAGCGATAGATGACGTGATGCTTGACGAAGCTGATAATGTTTGATGTCTTCACTTCTGCAAGCAGAACAGCTTCCGCCTATATTGAGAAGTAGCCTGTAATTACGAGTATTAAGCGATGTCCTCTGGATGAAGGCGGGGTAATTGGACCAATGATATCCATTCCCAATGCCTCAAATGGCCAGGATGCCATCGTTGGATGTAAGAATTCGGATGGTTGGTGTATGAAATCTACGTAGACCTGACAAGCTTTGCACTTTCTTGCATAGTCTATCGCATCTGCTGCCATCGTAGGCCAGTAATAACCTATTCGGCGAAGGCGGTCCTGTAATTTTTGGCCAGGTTGATGGGCCCCACAAATGCCATCGTGAGCTTCACGTATAGCTTCTTTGGCTTCTGTATTCGACAAACACCGGAGCAACAATGCATCATAGGATCGCCGATACAGCATTTTGTCTCTGTATCATAGAAGAATTTGAGAGAATGTCTTCTGATAGAAGTGGCTTCTTTCGGATTCTCTGGCAAGATGCCGTAGACTACGAAGTCAATAAACGGAAGTCTCCAGTCCTGTGTTTCGCCGACCGCCAGTGCAGAGTAACTCACAGCAAATTGCATGTTGTTCTTAGGACAAACTAATTCATGGCCTATTACATCTACCAAATAATGAGTATGATTTGGAACCGCCAGAGAAGCGGCAAGTCCTGCTAGGGCATCGACTTTAATATTTCGGAGTCTTGGAACATGTTCTATGAAGAACCCTTTCAAGAACGTGACGATGGCGATTGCTATCTGATGATAGGGGATCATGTCTCCATGGCGAACTTTATATGAACCACGGATCTAATTGACGATGAACTGTGAATCGCCATATGCTTCCAGGTACTCTACCTCCAGTTCCTTCGTAAATCGGAGGCCGATGACCAAGGCGTTGTACTCGGCCACGTTGTTTGACTAAGGTTCCGT